>JAPYYV010007593.1:0-13276 GCA_030522625.1 Copidosoma aretas | reverse complement strand
TGCTTTCCGTGCCAGCTGCATCAGATTCCGCTAACGAGCTAAAGGCATTGCTCAGTGGCACTGTAAATGCCTTAGCTGCACTAAAACAACTAGATCGTCGTACTGTTCATTGGGATGACCTGGTGGTGGCGCTTACCATACGGAAGCTCGACGCTCGAGTTCTCCGAGAATGGGAGTCCTCGCAAAGCTCTAACACCGAGGCTCCTACTTTTGCTGCGATGAAGCTCTTCATCGAACGATGCATCTTAACGCTTGAGATTGTCGGCGCCTCTGTAAAGAAGTCGACCCGCATGAAGGCTGGAATCAGCTCTGCTTTCGCGCACAACAGCGTAAGCGAGAAATGTCGCCTGTGCTCGGGTGAGCATTTCATCATGCGCTGCGCTGAGTTTAACGCCAAAAGCCAGCAAGAAAGAAAGCAAGTCGTTGAAGCTAAAGGTTTGTGCATAAACTGCTTAGGCACTCACAAGCTTGTACGTTGCAAGTCTAGCAAGCGTTGTCATACTTGCAACGGTAAACACCATTCCATGCTGCACGAGACTGCAACGTCTGTGCACTTCTCAGCATCTGCTTGGCCGGCGGCGCTCGCCAAAGGATGCCACATCAACTGCAACTGGCTTGCTACGTCAGTCAACTCTACGTTGCTTTCTACTGTCCTAGTAAAGACACAAGGCCCTGACGGACGCACACACGTGGAACGTGCTATGCTGGACAATGGCTCACAGCAGTTGTTCGTCGCAAAAATTTGCTAAAAAATCTCGAGCTGTCGGGCAACGCTACAAATCCCAAGAATATTGGCATCGGCGGCGCGGCGCGAAGGGTCCGCAAGTTCACGGGCAAGCTCGCCTAACCCTTGCTTCGACCAATGGTGGCAACGCGAAGCTAACGCTCGATGCCTTGGTCCTTTTGCTAATCAGCAAATACAGATGTGGTGTGCATAGACTCTCCAGAAACTGGAAATATCCGCAGGGCCTCGAGTTGGTCGACGATTTCCGCGAGTACCCTGGAGAGATAAAATTGCTGCTTAGAGCAGATATACATCCGCAAGTGCTGCAGGACGTCTTACGTATTGGACCGCCGGGAACACCTATGGCATAATGCACTATCTTCGGCTGGACGTTCTCCGGCCCGGTGCACGCATAAATACCATCGCCAGTGTTTTTTTTTCATAGTGCCTTATATTTAAATAATTTTTTGCTGCTTCTTTTTATAAAATGCATTTTATCTTCAGTTTCATATACTTACGTAATAGGCGGGCGGTTATGTTTAGTTTAAACGTAATATTTTAACGTTACATCTACTTTTCTGTAAGTTCTTACAATACTGACGCTCGTCTTATCTTTTCAATGCTCACCAATGTGAAAAATCAAAGCAATGACTTTCACCTGTACTAATTTAATGTTTATCTTTTCTTAACTGCCAGCTATCTCTCTCTCATTCTAAGGAAGAGACTCAAACTACTGGATTTAAATTCAACTGTTCTGCGCAACAGTCAGTCAGCTCACGGCTGCTGCTAAGAACGCTTCTCTCACAGCGAGCACTACCAATTTTTATGTTTTATCATTTGTTAGTAACTTTTTACATAGTTAAATCTGCCTTCTAATTTATAAACCCGCTGATCCCGTTCCTCACAAGAGACATTTTCAACCCAGCATCTCCGGGCGTAAACAAAAGTAATATTGATGCAGTGCCTGTTCATGCTATTATAGTAATTTTTCGTTGTTTGGAATTAATATAATGAAATAACGTACTGCACAAAAATGGATACATAGGGCATTCGAAGTGAAACGGAATCAAAAAAATTGGTTCTTTAAATTCTTTGCTGTCTCAAAGCTCTTATACGTAGTACCTAACGATACAATTTTGATTTGCTCTGTTGAGTACCTAGTTATTTCGGTTGTATTGGTTGTGTTTAATTTTTTTAGTTCTTCTATTTTCTCTTTTTCTTCTTCTGTAATCTGTCCCTGAAGCGCTTGGACCTTCTTGTCTTTATTACTGATTTTTTGGCCCACTACTGCTCTATATGCCTCCTTCATCCTTCATTGTGCTGATAGGACTTTGTGAGTGGTTTGAATTATTTGCGAAGAACGTACATCCTCTTTTCTTCTTGTTACCCTGCATTTTCTTTTCGCCTGCCTGCTCGCACTGAAAAATGCATCCAATTATTTGGCCAATTAATTCCAGTCGACATACCATATCATTTTCCATGTTGACGTTACCGACTGGACCGGACCTAAATTTTCCACCAATATTCCAGGATTTTTCTTAACTTGTTCTACTTCTTCTGACCAACTCTTGACTTGTGTGGCTCTAGTCCTAAAACAAAAAACGGGCTACTTTTTTCGGTTTTCGCATATTCCTATTATCCATTAGTCGTCGCAAATAATGACCCTCCTCGTTCCCTCTCGTTAAATTTGTTTGAGTACCTCTTTATTTTCCTATAATCTTTTGTTACAGCCTTACCCCCGTTATATTACTAGTAATACCAGATCTACGCTATGCGAGTGGTTTTTTTTTAATTTAATTTTTTTTTTTTTATTCACTCTTTCATCTATTTTGTTTGTGTGGATGTGACCAGTAAGTGGACCCTGATTACTTTACAGATAACTAACATTTTATCCCGACGATGACAATAGCCGAAGCAATTACTTTCATGGACGAAAAAAGGGTGAATTTTGCAGGTCAAGTCGGAAGTGTGGCTCTACCCTTACACATTACGGTACTTGTGAGTTGCTAATAATCTATACATAGCAAACACGCCCTTGCGTTCTGTTTGCTAACTTTCTATCATTTTGTCATATTCGTTGGTTTTTTTCGTTTACTTTCTACGATTCTCCTTTTAACTATATTTTTCATAAATTTAAACTGTGTCGGAAAGGAGTGTACGTACACTGTTGAGAGGGAGAAATAGCTTCAAGATTCAAACGATGGGCTCCAATTTACCAACTTTTAACCCTATGTGGATGTATCCTATGTACAAAATTAATAATGATCAATAATACTTATGAAGTTCTCCTAAAGGTTTGTTTTCTTATTTTTTTCTATATTAGTGTGTAAATAACGGTCTATGCTCATCGTAACAGGGTTGTTGTGTCTTATTTGCTCTGTCGTTTCGCTCGACACTGTAAGTCATTTATAACAGGAAGACGCACATGGTGTTGCAGACCAGTGCTTTTCTCGCCCATTTTTCCCACTGAGTTTACCCGTTTTATTATACCTATGCTAGTTTTATCTTTTCTATTTTCCCGAAAGGAGGGGAATGTGACGATTGTTGGTTATTTTGGCCTCTCTTTGACAGTGCGTATTCTAATTTTGACGTTCTAAGTTCTGTTCCTGCTTTCCCAGTGTATCTCGCCATTTTCTGCTTGTATAGTGCTAAGTGTGTACTGGTTTTGACTTTCGCTTGTCTCTTCCTTGGAAATTTTTTTTTTTTTTAATACGTTTGACAATGGTTTTTTCTACATCTAATTTTGTCCGTCGTCTGTGTGACTCAGTAAGCTTGCCTCACGATAATACTCGTGAGACGGGGTTCGTGGCCCCCGATAGTAGCATCTGCGCTATCTTGGAGGGCGTCACACAGTGTTTCTTTTTTTTTTTTTTAATTTCAAAATCAAATACCTCAAGAACGAAAACAGGTACAGACATAATTTTTTTTGGAGAATACTCCTTATCGAAAGTACATTACAGGAAAAATATTTTTAATTTGTCCAAATAATTTACTAACCTAAAAAAAAAGCTTCATAATTCGGAAAAGAGTGAAAAAAAAGTAAAAGTTTGTAATTATAGAAACCTTAGGCTTCTATCAACTAAAGGAAAATATCAATATTCGTGCATATACACTTAGGTAGCCATTTATACTGTATTTTACTACTTATAGTTACTTTACATAACCTCAAAACTAATAAAAGACGCTTTTTCACGATTTCTGATAGAAAATACAAATATCTTGATACAAAACCATATAGACACATAATTTTTCTTCAATAAACACTTCTTATAAGTTGTAGAAAATGGAAAAAATATTGAAAATCCGTCTCAGTAACGTTCTAACCTAAAAAAAATGTTTAGAAATCGCAAAAAAGTAAAAAAAAAAGAAGTAAAAGCGTGTACTTATAGGAACGTTAGGCTTCTATCAACAAATGGAAAATATCCACATTCGTGCATATACATTAATGTAGCCATTTATATTGTATTTAACTACTTATAGTTACTTTACATAACCTCAAAACTAATAAAAGGGGCTTTTTTACGATTTCTGATAGAAAATACAAATACCTTGATACAAAACTTGATAGACACATAAGTTTTTTTAAATAAACACTTCTTATGAGTTGTAGAAAATAGAAAAAATATTGAAAATTTGTCTCTGTAATTTTCTAACCTCAGAATAAGGTTCAGAAATCAGAATACTGTTAAAAAAAATTACGCATGTGTATATAAAACCCTAAAGCTTCTATTAACCAAACAAAAATATTAACGTTTATTCATGTACACCTAAATAACCATTCCTATTGTATTTTACTACTTATAGTTATTTAACATAACCTTATTTCTAATAAAAGGGGCTTTCCTACGATTTTTGAATTATGAAAACAAACATCTTTTTAATAAAAAGAGATGGACGAATAATTCTTCTTATAAGACACTGCTTTTAAAACGTAGACAATAAAGAAAATGTTGCAAATTGATCCAATTGATTTTCTTACCTTAAACAATATAGAGAATTGATAATAAATTCGTATAATATAGAATAATCGTAACCCAGGTAAAAAAAATGTTGTAGATCATACGTAGATTCTTGAATATAATACAGATGGAATACACGTATATTTTACATAGAATCTACGTAGATATTTACATAGAACCTATGAAGTATCTGTCCAAAGTATCTACGAAGAGTCTACGCAGAATCTACTTAGAATGTATGTGAATCTACGTAAATTCTATGCTGTTTATACGTAGATTTTATGCAGAATGCACGTAGAATGTATGTGAATCTACGTAAATTATATGCTGTTTATACGTAGATTTTATGCAGAATCTACGTAGAATGTATGTGGAATCTAAATATACATTTTACGTGGATTTTATGCAGATTAAACCTACACATGGTTTAAATTCTGCAGAGATTCTACGTACATTTAACATACACCATGTATTTGATTTAAGATAGATAATGTTTCATTTTTACGTAAATTTACAATAGAATTTGTGCAGAATCTATAAAGATTCCATTAGACAGTTGAGATCGTGCAAGGTTCTACATAACTTTTATGCAGATTTCCTCTTTGATTCTATGAAGATAATATGCAATGTCTACTTAAAATTTTTATGTAATCCACGTAGATTCCATGTAAAATCTATGCAGAATCTATAAAGGAACTACATAAATTAGATGTATCATCTCGATAGTATCTACGTATAAACAGCATAGATACTACGTGGATTTCACTTAAATCGGGAGTAGATTTCACATGCATTCTACGTAGATTCTGCATAAAATCTTCGTGTAAGCAGCATAGAATCTACGTAGATTTTACTCAAATCAGGTGTTGATTCCACATACATTCTACGTAGATTCTGCGTAGACTCTACGTAGATATTTCGGACAGATACTTCATAGATATCTACCTAGATATCTACGTTAATTCTATAAGAAATATACATGTATTCTATGTGTATTTTATTCAAGAATCTACGTATAATCTACATTTTTTTAAACTGGGGAAAAAGCTCTCTTTCATAGTTTTGCGGTTATGCAAAGTAACTATTGGAAGTTAAATACAATATAAATGGTAAATTAGGTGAATATGCAGAAACGTAAGTATTCTTCTTTGGTGAACAGAAGCAAAACGTTTCTTACATACACATACGTAATTTTTATTCACGTTTTTCCGATTTCTGAACCTTTTTTGAGATTAGCAAATTACAGAGACAAATTTTCAATATTTTTTCTATTTTCTACAACTCATAAGAAGTGTTTATTGAAAAAAATTTTGTGTCTATCTGGTTTTGTATTAAGATATTTGTATTTTCTATCATAAATCGGAAAAAAGCCCCTTTTATTAGTTTTGCGGTTATGTAAAGTAACTATAAGTAGTTAAATACAATATACATGGTTACCTTAGTGTATATGCACGAATGTTGATATTTTCCTTTTGTTGATAGAAGCCTAACGTTCCTATAAGCACACGCTTTTACTTTTTTTTTACTTTTTTGCGATTTCTGAACCTTTTTTTGAGGTTATAAGATTATTGAGACGGATTTTCAATATTTGTTCTATTTTCAACCACTCATAAAAAAATTTTAGTAAGAAAAAAATTATGTGTCTATCTGGCTTTGTATCAAGATAATTGTATAGATGATATTTTAAAACTAGAAGGTGTTGCTCTCTGGCCAAAAACGAGTTCGTGTGGTGAATATCTCGTGCTTTTATGGTCCGTAGTATTAAACAAGTGCATACACATCGGAAAATGTTCGTCCCACTGATCGTTTTGCTCTACATAGGCTTTTATGTATTCCGTAAGTGTGTGATGAATTAGTTCGATGGTGCCATTTGTTTGCGGGTGGTATGCTGTGCTGCTTATTTCGTCTATTTTAAATAGTCTTGCAAGTTTGTCCATGCTCTCATTCATGAAATGAGTACCCCGGTCCGATAATAAATGTTTGGGTGGCCCGAAGTATGGTATGAGCTTATCTGTGATCGCTCTTACAGTTTTTTCAGCTATTGCACTTTTCACAAGCGTGAGAGCGATAAATTTCGTCAGCCAGTCTTGCATAGATAGTATATGTGTATACTGATTCGCTGAGGGTTTAATGATAGGTCCGTAAAAGTCTATAGAAACCTTTTCGAACAGTCTTCTCGGTGTGTCGGTAATAAGCATGGCTTGTTTTGTTTTTACTCTGACAAGTTTTTTCGTCTGACATGAGGGACATTCCGAAATGACTTGCCTTACATCCGGGCGCATATTTCTACAGTAGTAGTCTTTTTATTCTTGCTGTAAGTTTTGTTAATACCTCTGAGCCCTCCTATTGTTTCTTCGTGGTACTCTCTAATGATTTTAAATCTCTGACTCGTTGGCGAAATTTCAAGGGTGTTTGTGTAGAGTACTGCTGCTAGTCTGACATCTTTAAACATTTTCTCAAAGGTGTCGACAAAGTTTCCCTACTGGGTTAGATTATGGATCGCTAGGCCCCTAATGATCCCAATGGTTTTTATTTTATTTGTTAGTATCATTTCTTTAAGCGCCTTAACACACTTTTTAAGGTCTGAATTCAGCGCCATTTCTTCGAAATGCTCCTTTACGTACATGTGTATAACTGATATTGACAAGGTGGTAGTATTGCTGCCATAGATGCAGCCTCCTTCACTCTCTTAAGTTAATTGCTTATTTCCGTTACTCCATCCCATAGCTGTTGATTATGTATTTCTTCCACTGCAAGGCTTCTTTACTCTTTATCATTATAGTACGGTGTAGTGAAAATCGGCCATTCTTGTTCCCCTAGCATGCCCCATTGTGTTGGTAATGTGATTGTTTCCTCTGTTCGATCCCCGCATATTTCTGCAGTTCCTTTGGTGTTTCCCACGATGATTCGATTGCAGAGAGTGCTCGCTTTATTATTTGTAGGCTCTATGTTCCCTTGTGCGTCGAAAAATCTGTTTCTGGGCTCTCTGCTTATCGGTGGCGACCCTTGGATGATTTTTGTAGCTGTCTCGCGTAACGTGTTTACTTCCTTTGCATTTCATAGCTTGGCTTTCATTCTTGAAAACAAGCCCATAACTATCGCCTTAGTTTTTCGTCCAGGGCGTCAAGTTTCTCACAACTATCCGGTTCGAGCTCCAATTCTAACATCTGCTCCGCTATGTATTTTTTTTGTTGTCCACCGCTGAGTCCCGGCCTTTACGTATCGGCTATCGTATAACTCGGGCCCTCACTATCGCTTGCCACCTCGTGGACGACGTCATCGAAATGAATTATTTTTCATTTTTTGTGTATTGGTGTGCCGTGAGACGTATCCCCCCCGGTCAAGCTTATATATTCTCTAAGTTGCGGGGCTGGATTTGATTACCTATGTTACGACTTAATAATAATCGGAGGAGACAAACGATAAGGGTAAGAAGAGAAGGTAAAAGAGCAGCGTTCGTCTTTCACTCGGCCTATTTCAATTTTACGCTATATTTTCTTTCGGCGGTGAAATTAAAGTAAATAAGAATGATAACATAATGATCTATCCTCGATCTAATACGGGTGCGAGTTCTTACATTCGGTCGTTTCCTGTGTCTACATTTGGTTTTCTTAATAATCTCTCTATCGTTTTACGTTTGTTTGGTCGATCTTAATTTTTATTCTCCCGGGGTCAGAGAAAAAGAGGGGAAAAAACAACAAAATACAAACAAAACAACCAAAAAAAAACAAATTTTGTGGACGATACCTTACCTTGGAAATAGTATCCACGAAGCCAAAATAATAATGTTGAGTGTCATTCTTCTCCGATTAAAACTTCCTTTTTCACCGTTGATGGGCAGAAGCTCCGCTCTGGTTCTGATGAAGCGCGACTATTTTGCCGGTTCTCCCTGAAGTTGCTCTGACCTTCTGCCTTGTAGTCTTCCAGATCGTAGTTGAGAATTGCTCGTGTGAACAGCTACTAACTTGTCTTTTATCCCGTTCAGGTCCGTTCAAGTACTCAAGCTTGATTTTCGCGGCACTGCACTATGTACGCTTCTCGTCGGAATTTGTATAAGCACGAACAGCAACGGCGCAAAATACGAAACAAAAAAAAACAAAAATCCGATATTTGCTACCCCACACCTAGCACTAAATTCTGTAACGTGGATTAAGGTGGTAATAAGTTGCTTCGCAAAATCAAACTCAACTCGTTATTGATTATAATTTATTACGCAATTATCGTGAAGGCATAGTCGCGCGTGTGCTCCTATCATTAGACCCTGACGTCCACTCCCCGAATTAGTCCGATACTAACTCCTCTCCAAATGTAGTTCGCTGGGCCCTGTATATCCTCGCTCTCCCCTGCTCGAGCTCTCTGCTTGGATAGCTGCGTTGTCAACCGGGTAAGTCCGTGCGATGTGCCCCGCATGTCGTACGCAACAATAGCATAATTTCTGTATAATACAATAAAATATTAATATATTTTTTAACATTAGTGTTTCTCCTTTTTATCTTGTTTTACAGTTTTGCATCACATCATCAAAGTGGATGACACTTTTTAATTGTTTTCTATCAAAAAAATAAGTTTGAAATATTTACAATCAAATAACTTTTGTAGATTGATGAAAGTTGCACCGATAAAAGGAGTAAAGGATCTTGTTCCAATGGAAAAAATAATGTTAATAGCTTTTTTTTCCTTGTTAGAGTCACTGATTACAAATCTGGTGTGAAATTTTTAAAACCCAAAATTGATTAAAAATGGTGGCAATAAATTTGAAGATAAATAAGTATGGCCATTCAAAAGGTGTAGTTCTAATAAACGTATAATTCCAAGTAAAAACCGCATTTTCTAAAATTTATAGAGATAGTGCTAATAACAAGAAAAAAATTTATCAGGTTTTAATAACTCTTAGTCAAGATAATATAGTAAAATAATGTTGATATCAATTAGAATTTTTTTATTTCGGAACTTCTATTCATAATCTGCGTGATATTTCACTGTGAGATTAAATATGTATCTCAAAAATTATTGTGGATAGCACTATTTTAGGTACAAAAAAAAATTGAGAACTTTTTGGATCCATGTACTAGTAAAGCAATATTTGATATAAATTGCAATACAATTAACACGGAACTTAGAAATTTCTGGAAGTAATGATAATAGCTGATAACAAATTTTTGGGACAGATAAAAAAATTAATAAATAGCGGTTCCAATACGGCAGCTGAAATTTTTAAAGTTTTAATATTTTAAAAGTTTAAAAAGTCTATCGTCATAACCGTATAATTCAAAGGAAAAATTATGCACAATGAAATAATAATAACTAGCAAAATACATAAACAAAAAGAAAACTAATCATGAATGGTTTGACAACAAATAGCTAAAGATAAAAAAATTATGATCTTCAGAAAAGTTTATTTACTGTAAAGGTCTGTTTAGTCTTGTCAACTTTGATTAATTTTTTGAGGTTTACAAAAAACCAGACGTAATGAGGTTATTTAGGTATCGGATCCGGTTTTAGCGGGGTCAATTTCATATCGGTACATGCCATAAGAAACAAAATAAATTTATTCGATTGTTTTTATGAAGTGGTGTTGAGTTTTATCAATTTTATTCAATTTATTAAGATTAGAAAAAAAAACCTAACGTGATAAGATACAATAGAGGCTGAAATTAGATTCAGCGATATTAAAAACCTATTGTATGCCCGGTCTAATCTGATTTTATCTTTTCTTTTAAAGGCTGAGTTATTATCGTTCTGTCTTTCCATGCAGTCAGTTTGGTCAGGCCATTTCTAGATGAATAAGTTCTAAGACTAGTTTAATCCAAATTGAGTTCAAAACTTCTTTGAAAATGGAAATTCTAGTAAACATTGAAATTTTTAGTGATATGAAACTAGATATCGATGAAATCTTTATCATATCATTTATATAAATATAAATAATACTCTGTGTTATTTTATAAGCAGGTCCACCTCGTCGTAGTGCATTCTGGGTGACACCTAATGAGATTTATGAATTTTGTGAAAAGTTTTAAACTTTTTAAGTAGTTTTTGTAAAAAGTTTTAATTTCTTTCAAGGTCCAAATTACTGAACTAAAATTTGTATCAACTGCTATTCTGCAATGCGAGAAATATACGAATTATGCAAAATGTCTTTAATTACAAGAGTTTATTGTCGTTTAGAAAAAATCTAAGTATAGTTTATATCATTAAAATCTTTTATACTTTTTGTATTTACATTTTGGTAAGTTACGATAACAATAAAATACTTTGATAAGGACAAAAAATAAAAGTTTATACGTAGGGGCTTCGTCTACAAGCTAGAATACATTAATCATGAGACATTGTTTACAGTAATAGGACTGTGGGGTGCAGATATTCGAACTTGTCATATGACAGCCGACATGTCGTGTCAGTCACATTGTTATTATTGATATGTTCTGACCAACCTGATTTGACCCTACATGACTAAAAATTGATGACATGTCATTCTAGATCTGTAAAGGTATAAAAGATTTTCTAATTTTTCGATGAATAATTAGCAAAATGATTCCATTGAAACTTAGAACGCAAATGTAGTACCACTATTGCCGTTATGCCTGATTTATACTTCATTCGTTGTAAAGCAGTGAGTTGTCCGATTGTAGTATATGTATGACATAGGGTTGTCTTTTTATCATACAAAATATACCTAATATAAATACTACAGGTGCACGCAAGCGACAGAACGACCGGAATACATTCACATGATTTTGCAACTTACGAAATCAGTGCGGTTGTCTAGTCGTCGTCTCGTAGCCATTACTTATAAGATTTTTTCGTTGTATTCTCTAATATTCACTTAAAATATGTGAATTTATTTTAAAAAGAACAATTTTAAATTTTCAAATTTTCGAAAAATTTGAAAATTATATGGATGTCATTTTTCGCAGGATACGAAATGTATATGCATTACCAGACACCGTATCAACATCATATTTGAGAGTTGGATAGCAAAGGCCGATAAAATAAATTGTACTAAATAAACTACCCTGCTATCAATAAGATCACATAACATCAAAATTAAAAAATTATACTTCTCAGCTGCTTATTAATTTCAACTATTGGATGTCTATAAAAAAAGTTTTGGAACTTCTGACACCTATTGTTGATTGGACTGTAAAAGTTCGGAGAAATAATTCAAAGCTAAGTTACGTAATAACAATTCTTAATGGTTTTGAAAAACAATTGGAATAATAATTACCGACACTGTCAAATTTAAATTTAATAGAAGAAAAGGAAAAGATCAAATTGCATTGTTTATTGACAACAAGAAAACACATGCCCTTAACCCCTCGCACTATACAGCTCATATTCTAGATCGAAAGTATAGAAGTAGAGGCCTAGAAGGTGCATGTACAATCATCGGGGTTCCAAATTATAATTGGAATCCAAAAAAAATTAAGACTAGGTAAAACTATCTTTTCACGTAAATAAGCTTACCATGAAACAAAAACCGGTAGTTAAGTAATGCATTTGCTAAAAAATCTTTGAACTCACACAACTTTGGTGAAGTAGTTGTTGTGGTAACACTACTCTCAGAAAAATCGCCAATAAAGTTCTCAAACTTCATGGTACCTTTCTGGTGACCGAACGTTCGTTCAATAAATTCAGTTGGATTCATTACTTAAAATGAATTAGATTGACTGACGTTAGGGCAACCAAAATTTTCATTATCGCTCGAGACTTGAGATTTAGCGATTTAACTATTTGTGATACAAATTTTGTAAGCCACTTGCAAGATTAAACATTAGACGGTAAAGACCTAGAACGAAGTTCTTAGATTCAGTTATTCATCAATGCATTAGTTTCATAAGTATTTTATTACAATTTTTTATCCAAAATAAGAACCATGGCCTATTTTATTTAAAAATAATTTGCTCTTTTATGTAAAGATATTTTATAAAAAACGTTTGACAAGAAGAATACGGCAAGTTGTGTGAAATTAATGAAGTCGCATATGGTGGACGGCTAAAAATTACAGATTGTCTACTTGTCATCTACTTCTTATCATTTTTCTTGCTATTGTACAAGAAAAATTGCTTAACGAAAGGATTTTTTGTAAAAATTTACTATTAAAAATTAATAAATTAAAGAAAAAAAAAAAGCTAGTAAGAGCTTAGGCAGCCAACTGTGAAGTTACACTTGCTAAATACTTTTTCATGTATTAAATAAACAAATATAAAGAATATAGTATGTAGATGAGAAAGGTACAGAGTATAGAGCCACGGCTAGATGTGCGGCTAGGCTGGCTAGTAAAAGGCTGCACGCTTTCATCGAATCTTTCGATTATTTTAAATTACTTCCTAAGCTGACAATATCTGTATTGTCGAGCTCGCTCTTACTAGATACGCTTACATACCTATTCTTAGTCCCGTATATAACGGCCACAACATATATATATATATATATATATATATATATATATTGTGACCTCCGGTCATCTCACTAGAAAAGATGATTTTAACGCCAAGAAAGTTTCTATGTGACGTCTTTAAGTGTGTTAGGAATTCCACACAGTACTTGCCTGAATAGCTAAGCCTTTTTCTATTTCTTAAATGGGATTGTGGGC
>JAPYYV010007592.1:0-13276 GCA_030522625.1 Copidosoma aretas | reverse complement strand
TATTTGGTTATAGTACTCAGATTTTGTTGAATTGGGCGTATAGCTTCGTTTTGGACGCTCGACCCGCGCTGCCGCTGCTCCGCCAATGAGCGCTCGAGCGCCGCCAACCGCTACTATATAGCTATACACGCTGGTTAATGTCTTCAAAATCTGGGAGCCTTGCTCGTGAGCAACTGACCAGCCATATCGCAAAAGCTAACAATCAGGATACACACAACATAATATAGAGACAAAGAAGAAAATAATCGTGCACTAGCTCTTTTAGAAATACGACTTGTAATTAAATTTAGACTACGACTTAATTTTCTCATTGGTAGAATTCATCTATTTGACAAATGCTAGCCACGATATTTGGATCCGTCATTTTGAATTTCATCAACCCGACACTAGATTTGTAATCAGTGATCCTAACAGCTGAGAAGCACCTACATATTATACTGTATAAAAATTTACATTTATATCATCTGTTATTATCGAAATCCGTCGAGTCAACGAATTCCAAATATTAACCGATTTTTTTCTGAAAAATGTGATTTACGAAAATTTTGCATGGGACATTTTCGACTAGAATTTTACGCAGATTATGGACATATTTTTTAAGCTGCGAACTTCGTTCATTTTGATAAAATTGGTTGCCATGTTGTATATGACATTATACATTTTTTCATCCCGACACTAGATTTGTAATCAGCAGGCTTAACAACCGAGGGGTACCTACACATTATACTGTATGAGAATTCACTATCATATTACGTATCATTATCGAAATCTGTCAAGTCACAGAATTCCAAATATTAACGGATTTTTTATCGAAAACGACGTGATGTACGCAAATTGTGCAAGAAACATTTTCGACTTAGAATTTTACGAAGATCATAGTTATATTTTTTAATTTGCAAAATTAGTCAATTTGAAAAAAGTTCAAGCGAAAAAAAAAAAATTTAAGAAAAAAGCGTCAGACTTATAAAAAAATTGATTTTGAAACTTAGAACATAAAAACAAAAGGTTTTACTAACCTCAAAATTGTTTTTACTATTTTTATTGTGTTCTACGGAAAAAAATTCAACAATTTCTTTTTTTTTTTTTTGTAATAAGCATTGATTTGTCCACGAAATCCAGACGTTCGCAGTCCAACTAATAATTTCAAAAATGTGACCATCGGTGAAGCAAGGGTGTTGATAAAAAAATCTGAAAAAATCCAGGTATTGTTTTCTAATAGAGTACTATTGATTCCTAAAGTTTGGAGAAAAACAATTTGTTTATTGTTTCCGTTCACGTAAATTGCCCCATATATAATACATATATGTATACATATAGGCCATTATCTCAATTATGGGCCAAGTTTGTACATTGGATTCTCTGATTTTTTTTATTGTTTTTTTTACTATCCTATGGTTCAAAAGAATATATAACATATTTAAAAAATCAATATTAAGTTATTATTATGGTCCAGGCAGAAGCTCAAAATTTAAAATAAATGAAAAACCAACTTTTTCTTTTATTTTTATCACTGCACAAAAAATAACTTAACAATCTTGTTAAATATAGTTTTTGACGTAAAATTTCCTCAGCTTTTCGATAAAAATATTTTTGGAGGTCAAAAATTACGTTAAGTGACATAAAAACGCGTTTTCTGAAACAAATTAAAATTTGACCATTTACCCGAAATTTTTTTTTTTAATGGACCTTACCATTCGATTTCTAGTTAACTTTACATAAAAAACCGTGATAAAAAATTGGTACTTTAAAAAGCTGGTGCTTGAGGATATAAATGAGGAGATTCGCTCTAAAATTTCACTATGGAGTAAAATAGACGATAATTGTTTATATTAGCTATATCTTTGATTCTATGCAAGATAGGATAACGCGCACAGAGAATAAAATTTAAGCTCTTAAAAACTCTTTAAAAAACCTTAAATGTGAGCTTTTTGACTTTAAATCCGTGTAGTAGATCAAAAGTTATGAGGTCCTATAATAAGTGAGTTTTACAGCTAAAATAATTTTTTTATTTAATTTTACACGATAAAATATTACTTTTAAAGTAGCCCACCATTAAATTCATTCTTATGGATGTGCACCTCTATTAGCACTCAAGAAATACGATTACAAGATATCGAAAGCCTTTATCCAAGCGCAAGTATACTCGATACATGTACGACTAAGCAATCGAAGCATTTAAAAGAAAACAGTGATTTATTTACATTTTTCATCATCCAACAGTGTATCAATGCCGAAAAGAAAGTCTGTTTAAATCTTCTTGATAAATCTGGCCGCAAGCATTACAAATAAACTATACTTATTCATTCAAACTATTTATTTTATGTGAAAACGGTTGCCTCAAAAATATGTTACATTTTAATGTTTATATTATAGATTTGAATGTATCAACAGATTTACGTCTGATTTAAAAATGCAATTTATGGAAAGTTAGAGATACCAGTAACTTTTCACTTTGTTCTAACTGTCGAAAAGAATTAAGAGATAATACTCCGATCGACGTTTAGAAAATCGAATCTCAAACTGAATCAAATCAAGTTGAGACTTAAACGTCTAGTAATGTTTTCAGTCAAGATTTTATCGCAAATAATTAAATGACGATTGATGTGGTAATAGGAGTATCTCTACACGGAGAGAACTCTGACTCTACGGTAGTATGAGCCTCCCCATGCTATATTGGTATACACCAGCGCATACTTCTCTCCGTGTAGTTAAAAGGAAATTGCAAATTGAATCAGTCTCATTCAATCAATCAACCACATTTTTATTTTTATTAAATTAATATATTTGTGTGAATAGGTAAGACAGACCATCGTATGCTGCGTCGAAACTTGACGAAATTCAAGTAGTCTAAAAAAATTCAAATCTAATTTTAATGGTAATCCTATTACGACGACTGACGAAATAATAAATGATAGTAGTAAAATAATTAAGAATTCAAAACACGCTATTCAACAAGAAAATGCTGCGGAAGTTTTTATGATTAAAATTATGAAAATATGAAATTAAATAATTATTATTCTGTACATTTACTTTTCTTTTAAAATTAAAAATATTTACAGATAATTAAATTTTTAGATAGCACCAAAATGAATATGTTGCACTATTACCAAGCAGATTGTCTACTAATAAGATATCAGAGGAATTTAATGTTTCTAAACGTCTTGTGGAAAATGCTAAGAAATTAAAAGAAAATCAAAGTATTGGAATTGCAAAAAAACTAGGCAGACAGAGCCTAAATGAACTTGCAAGACAAGAGTTATAAAATTTTTTGAAAATAAAGAAAATTCGAGGAGGCTACCCGACAAGAAAGATTATAAGTCCGTTATTAAAGACGACAGAAAGCGAATTTCTCTGCAAAAAAGTTGACTTAGTGCATTCTGTCAGAATTATATAAATCATATAATGACCATTTTCCTCATTATAAAATTAGTTTTTTAAAATTCGCATTGTTGAGACCAAAGCATCGTGTTTGAGCTCGAAGCAGCGAAACACATACAACGTGTATTTGATACACGAAAATTTAAAACGTATGCTTAAAGGGATGCATTAAAAATATCTATATTTTGTTAAATAAAAGATTTTAACGTAGTTATTGATCTTATCAAATTAGAGTGGGAAAGAGCGATTAGCGAAAGGAGGGAGAAACTCTATTTTTGGGTTTTTCTTTCTTTCTTTGCTCTGCCTGTTCTTTTTTTCTTCGTTCGACCCAAGGTGCGCATCTCTTTTCGGCATTACGCTTGTCGCTGCGGACAGGTAGCCACCATGATCACTAATTCGATAAGATCGTTTATTACTCTATTTATTTATCCATAAGAACAAAGCTTTCTAGACTGCAAATTCAAACAAATCTTTAGTGATAGAGATTAGTTTATCACTGCCAAGTCCAATCGCAGAAATTTTATAAATAAGTTGATCTGCGATATTCCCAATTTATCGTGTTCAGAACGCACGTGAAATGTTTGTAAGGACATGAATTAAATTAAAGTAGAATTCAACAATGCGTGCGAAAAAAAAAATCAAAGAAATTAACTATAAAATATGGGCCACAATAGATCGCTTCACTATGCTGAGGTCAAAAAATAATGCTGAAGGTTTCGTTGATCTACTATATAAAAATGCAGATAAACTTATAATACACGATTGTATCGCATTGGAACTAACTAAATTTTATTCTCAGCTGAAAAAAAATTTAAAAGAAGGACAATTTTTAATCCACTTAAATTTTTGCGGTATATTATGCTTTTTTCGTACAACATGCTGTTTAGGCATTCCGTTAGAATAAAAAGCAAGCAACGCTGTTTCCAGTAATTATTTATTTTAACGACTCTAGTGCAGGGAAAAACCGTAGCTTTGTTTTTATATCGAATTGTTTAAATCACGATACAATCGCAGTTTACATGTTTCAGAGACATTTGATTAAAGATTAAAAAAAAAAAAAAAAGTTAAACAAAGAAATAAAATT
The DNA here is from genome assembly GCA_030522625.1 of Copidosoma aretas. Lineage (NCBI taxonomy): Eukaryota > Metazoa > Arthropoda > Insecta > Hymenoptera > Encyrtidae > Copidosoma > Copidosoma aretas. The sequence goes on along the minus strand of JAPYYV010007592.1, from coordinate 8,814 downwards.
TATCACATGTCTGATGGAGTTTCTCAGCCATTTAAAAACCAAAAGAGTTTTTTAAGTATTTGTAATCACGCTTCTGACTTCGGTATTGAAATCAAATGGCATTTTTTTGCTACTTTACATGAAAAAGGTATGTGTGACGGAATTTCCGGTAGTACAACGCATCTTTCTCATCGTGCTAACCTCCAACGCGGATCTGTAGATCTGATCTTAAATCCTTGTGATTTATTTAAATGGGCTGAGTCAGCAATAAAAAATCATTGAATTTTTTTTACATCGATAATAATATGTACGAAGAAATGTATAAAAATCTAGGAGACCGAATTTCGAAGGTTTTTACGGTAACAGGGCATGCTTGGCTCACATGCACTTAAAAGGTTAAGTGATAGGGTAGATTACGCAAACGCATACACATTTCCAAATTCAATGTTTATTAAACTGTGAAAGTGATGAAATAAAGTGTACTAAATAATTTAATTTTTTTAACATTATTATCCTATTTTTCTTCATAAAATCAATAAACCTTGAATAAATCTAGTTGGTGATATTTTAGAGAAAATTTAATTATATAATTGAGCGACTAATAAAATATGCGTGTATGCACGTCTAACTTTGAGTTACACCTAATAATAATTGTTGGAAAAATTTTTAGATTAATTTTACACAAGTAGGCAATTTCAAACCATCATAACTTTTGATCTACTAGACCGATTTCGACTCACAAAAACTCAAATTAAAGGTTCTTTAAAGAGTTTTTAAGAGCTTTAATTGTATTATCTGTGCATGTTGTCTCAGCATCCATAAAATCAAAGATATAGATTTTATTGAGAAAGACACGTGTTAGGTCACTTAACGTAATTTTTGACCTCCGAAAATACTTTTATCGAAAAGCTAAGAAATTTTACGTCAAAAATTATATTTATAAGCATTTTTATTTATTTCTATGAGCCGATAAAAAATAAAAAAGGCAGTTTTTAATTTATTTTAAATTTCAATAGTTTACCTGGAGCAGTATAACAACTTAATATCAATTTTTCAAATATATATTTACCTTCTATTGGTCCATAGAACAAAAGAAATAAGTAAAAAAAAATCGGAGAACTTAAGGTACAAATTTGGCACATAATTAAAAGAATGGCCTATATATATATGTATATAATTACAACATATGTTTTTATTAGTTAAAGGCAGCGAGTATTTTCATAGTCATACTATTGACATTTATGGATAATAATATGAAAAAATACCTGTGATATTGTTGACGATACTGGCGAAGCATTACTATCTGTTCTAGCAAACCTTGCATCGCTCATACTTGTATACTGCCCTTGTACAGCTTGGACGCCAGACAAAGCATCATTTCTGCTATTTCCAAGACTAGTGACTGGCCCTGATGATTGATATCCCAATGTAGCATCATAATAACCAGTAGTTGGCTAAAAATATTTATATATTTGGATTTTTTTATTGATTGTACAAAACAAGAAAGTTTGGAGTTACTTAAATATATTTTAAACAAAATCTTTCAACATGGGTTACTTAGCAACTCGAGTCAGTCTCCTATATGCTTAGCCTTAACCCAAAATCTGTATCTAATGCGCAGCTGTTTTATCAAACGAGATATCTAATAAATATTCTGGGGTAAATTGTGGATTTAGCTAGCTACCTACTCAGTTATCTCTTAAGATTTTCATTGAAACTGCTTCTTTCCTAAAAATAAGACATCGTTGCAAAAATTGGGCTACTGCACTTCCAAGCTAAAGTTCTGACTTTTGAGTTCTGGTAAGAACCTGATTTGGCGATCGTAAACTGTTCATAACAGTAGGTGAATAAGAAGTGCTCATGCGGATGTTCTCATTTACGACGTTATAGTGGACTGCTGGCATGGGCAGAACCTGTTTATCTTATAATCGTCTGATAGTAAGATGATAAAGCAAAATAACATCGTTATATAAATAATTATTATACTGATTTAGTATGACTCCCGAGACATCGCAGTATGCAGTGCTGTATACCAACGCAGCACGCGGAGGTTCACACTACTGCTGTACGATATTTTTCTCTGTGGACAATCTCTGTGATGTGCTAAAGTATATTTTACTTTTGGATCCATACTCTTGAATCAATTTAGATGGATTCAAGTGTGAGAAACAAACTTTTCTAGTACTTGGTCCATCACTTATATGTACAAATTAAATTTCAAGTTAAAGAGGTTTCTAGTAATCATTTAATTTCCGGTACTTACTGCTAAAGTATTTGAGCATATTGAAGCTTGAAGAAGAATTGTTGTGGATCTCACTACTTTTTTGGAAGAAAATGCAAAAATAATAATCTACAACCCTTAAACTGGCATTAAATTTGTTAGCCTTTTTTAAACGTCACATTTATTAAATTTAACTTCTTTTCGAGAAAATTACTAAATAATAGAATTCGGCTTATAACGTTTACTTTTGCTAATTACTTTTTGAATTAATTATTTCTAGGTATGAAATGAGGTATAAAATTCAAGGACGTTTCATGGTTATACAAAATAAAAATAGAAGTTGATGACAATTAGGAATATCGATATCCAGAAGGTGCTAAATCCACACATATTATTACAACACAAGTTGTAATACGAAGTACTTAAAATGTCACGATAAAAATAGCGTAGTTATGTGATGTTCTTACAGGGTAGCTAAAAAATCAGCAGTTAATATCTATCAGTCAATAGAAATAACACAGATTAACAAAATCTAAGAAATATATAAAAGAATGTTCGAAGAATAATCAGGCAAAGTTTCAACCCGTATTATAAGACTGTTGGCAAAGTTATCAATTGAAATATACCAAAAATAGTACAAAAGCCAACCACATGGTAACGTCGCATTGCTTGGAGATTGATTGGAATTAGGCTGGAATAGTAATTGTTACATTCTGCATAAATGATTCGACAGTGCCAACTTTCAACTTTGTATTGGTAATGTAATTTGCTATTAAAGAAAAATCTTAACTAGGCAACATCCTTAAAGGAACTCCTAAAAATTAGAAGGCTACCTATCCTGAATATTTAATTTTCTTTATATATTTAACAATTTTAACTTACTGCTGTTTTTTTCTGACCAATACCCATTACCATAAATAGATTTTTTTTGTGATAAGTGGTACCGTTATTTTCTTAGTTCTCTGTAAATGCAATTTTTTTTTTTTACTTGCAATAAAACAACGTTTTTGTGCAATGTTTTTTCATAATATAGCATTCCCACTGAAGCTAAAAATGTTAAGAAGAAAAAAGTCAATTGAATTTAATAATAAGCGCCGGAGTATTTAGTAATGTATCGATATAGGAGCAGCTCACTTCAGGGACTGGAACTTTCAATCCGTGGGGACGAAACGCTGTAAAATCTTCAAAATAAGCATATTACGTTCAAGCATCTCTAAAAACGATATTAAAGGGTTTTTCTGCATGGGATTTTTTCTAAAGACACTATTTTAGTGACACAGAGGCCTGTAAACTGCCAAAGCTCACATACATGAGCACGTCCACGCAGAACGAGCCAGCCGGCGAGCGGTGCATTTTTTAAATAGAACGTGCACTATTCAACTCGCTCACAAGCGATGGAAAATAGGTAGAAAAAAAATGAATACATGATCGATGTATTTCGACCTGCTTTTTCTGATGGTAAATTCCTTTTTGGCTGATTTTTTTTTTTTCTATATAACAATTGAAAGAGCAACTGATAAACTACATCTGAAATTTTTAAACCAGGAGAGCGAAAGATGTAGAAATAGTAAGTGAATAATGACTGCGGCACATGGTCCTGCGCTGTCGAGCACATGGCGCGCACTCGCCGCCGGGACGTTCTGTTTCTGACCGACACATCTTTGATTTGGCTGAAAAATTTTTTATGAGTTCTATATTGAAAAAAAAAAAACATTTATTTTTTCTTTTGAAATATATTTTAGACGTTAGAAAGGATTTAAATTTTGCGATTTCAGTCATTTTGGGCTTGAGGAGTCATTTTCAAAAATACATAACTCTGGTTCTATTTGGGCGACAGATTATTATTATTTTTTTTTTAAGGTAAAAGAATAAGTTTCGAAAAAAATTATCAACAATTAATGATTGCTATTCACAATTTGAATGTTCAAATTGATTTTTAACAACCGCCCCTACCTAGTAGCGAGATTAAAGTATCACTATCGTATTCTACGTCAAATTTCCTTTTAAAAACACTTTTTTAATCGATGGGGAAATTATTATTACAATCGGAAAAAATTAATGAACTACGTTGTATCGGCGCGCGGATCGCACTGCGCGCCCTGCTTTCTTATCTCTCATCGGTTTTCTTTGGAATATACATTATTATTTTATATTTTATAGTTTTCATTAAATAGTTTTATTGGAGTCATATAGTTTTTTTCGGACGATGTAAATTACTTTGCTTCCAATTCTTGAATGGAGAGGTGGGAATCATATTTTTTCTTTTTCGTATTCAACATTACTTGAATAACGACACGTTATGTTTGACAGAGCTTCTGTCACCGTGTCAAATAATTATTTTTGAGAACGAATTGGATCATTCACACATTGAAGACTAGCTCTAGCAGCAAGTATTTTGAGCGTGCCACCTACTCTGTCACATAGTCGTTTTTCATGAGAAGTTGGAAAAAGGTAAATTGGCTCCATCAATTAAGAATTTTACATTTTATGTATGAGGCCAACACAAACAAAATAAGTAGTAGCTGCTCCCGCGAATACACAGTGTTTAGGTCGTCAACTTGCAAATTTCAAAAAACTACATTCTATTGTTGGATGGCTCAGTTTGAATGCACTATACAATTCTTTTAAATTATTCGTAATCAGGCATTTCTGGATTTGGATTACGATGAAGGTTACTTTGAACTATCATAGCATGATTCCCAACTCTCTATTCAAGAATTGACAGCAAGCAATGTTCATCGTCCAAATAAAAAGGATACAGTGACAATTTTTCAATAACTTATATTATTTCGCGACTACATCAAACTATTTAGACTATTTAAAGAAAACCGATGAAAGACAAGAAAGAAGGGCATGCAGTAGAACCCACGTGCCGATACGATGTAGTTTATTAATTTTTTCCAAAGGTAATAATAATTTCCTCATCGATTAAAAAAAGATTTTGAAAGGCAATCCAACGTAGAATACGATAGTAATATTTCAAATTTGCTACAAGATGAGGGCGATTGTTAAAAATCAATTTAAACATTTCAATTGCTGAAAAGAACCATTAATTGTTAACAATTTTTATCGAAAGTACTATTTACCTGAACAATACACAAAAAAATGTGAATTTTTTTTTTAATAAAAACAATTGAACAAATAATTGAAACTTATTGGGTTATTGGTTAGGATTTTTCTGAAACTTACAGAAAACTTTACTTTTGGTTCTCTTTACGTCTCAGAAAAATATCCATGTCGATACCGTTATTGAAAATTCAGTTATTTGAGTTTAAAGACGAGCTGGTAACATGCAATGCATAAGCTAACACAGCTGAAAACTGACAGTTTTACTTATCATAGACAGAATCATCTAAGGATTGAAAAAAAAAAACGAATATATGGTACCAGGTGATAAGAGAAGTATACCGTCACTAGCAATATTTGTGTTGCAGCATTATTATTAGAGAAATTAATCGCGGAAGTACGGATCTCTTGTCATTTTCAGGGACGGCCTATGATAGAGAAAATATGTTAACGAAATTGGAGCAGAAGCTATATAAATGTCATAAATTTTGGTTTTAAACAGAAAGTAAGGAAGTGGGGTTATATGGCGTTGGCAGCTCTTAGCTTCTGAGAGCAGCGATACTAAACTCACTGTATTCTAGGTAAGTATAGGCAAATACTCGCGTGCAACGAAAAGTTAAGTTGAGCATGACAGCAGCTAGGGAACGTCCTTAATAGCTTAGAGTTAACAAATACCTAATAACTAGATTTTTTATATTATTCTCATTACTCAATAATCATTTGAATTATTTTACTTCCATACAAAAGGTCACTACTTCTGAGACTTTAAGAGTATAGGTTGGAGGGATTTAAAAGTTTAAGATTACTAATTATTCATTTGTGAGAATTTGTATTATAGGGGTAAATGTGGGTATTTCTGACGCTTTCTTACCTAGACGTATACAAAAGCATACTACAAAGGCATGAATAAATTTGTAAACTCAGTTTTTCTTTCTTAATTGAAGATTATAGACTTAGGTTACTCATAAAAATTATTTGATCGAAAAAAATCGTAATGCGAAATAGTAAATATACTTTTATTGAATTAGCTAAATGCTGGTATTACTGCCACTGTGCTTGTGTTACGGACACCCAATTACTGCCATTACTGACATTGCTTCGATTATAACACTCAATTACTGTCACTGTTTTGAATTACTGTCGATGTATTTTCATCAACTATTTTATTTTTAAATTGTGAGATTTGATTTTAATGAAATAAAAAATGCAATGCAGGAACCATAAAAAACACTTTTTATTTATAAATTCTCATATTATCAGTATTAACATTTTTTATTGAGCTATCTATATCAAAATCGTCAATACTTATTCAGACTTACATGTTATCATTAAAATAACTGTAATACTAGGCACAAACATTTAATAGAATCAGACTAAATACTGATAGATAATCTTTTATAAAGACTTCAAACTTTTGTAACGCTCATAACACTGACTTCTCTTTTCTTACGAACCAGAAACAGAGTGTAATTGCTCTTGCAAAGAACTGATTTTTTCAGTCCATCTTTTTTCTCTTTCATTTTCCCAGTGGATGCTTTTATAAATAAGAAAGAGAATGAAACCTGGCAACGATAAATAAAACTACAGGCTTGTTGTGCTCCCGCAGTATTATAAGATGAGGTTATGATGTTATTGGCTCAAATCTGAATAAAGCTGACGACAGTAATACCGTCACAGCTGCTTAAAGTGTACCAAATACTGGCATTCGAATTTCTTAAATTCCTTATAATAAAAAATAATTTTCTTGAACTCTTATAAAAAGGTAGCTAATCTTTTAGAAACCTACACAATCCTGACGAGCTTTATAACTTTTCTATATGTTAAAAACGACTTACAAGTCAAGGAATTTTTTTGCGAAGCCAAGGTTTTCTAAATTCAAGTGAACTCGCATACGCTTTTTAACTAATTACATGAAGCTAAGATGAAATTGACAAATGCAAATTACCATAATATTATCTGTAAAATAAAAATTCATTCGTAATATTTTTTCTAACAGAAAATTTCTTTGTTAAAAGTTATTATGAAAGTTAATTTATAAAAAGTAGCAGTAATTGATGCAGTGTCAGTAATATCCACATTTACTCCTATTACTTATCATTAAGAGATGATTTATCGATGAATTCACTCTTTTTCGTAGAATCTTGAGGTTGAACATACTCATATTACAGGGCTACAGAAATTTAAAGCTTTCAATTAAAAATTATTTATTTAGAAGGTTTTAAACTTTTTTCAAGTTTATAAATAATTTACTAATTAGTTTAACTTATGGACGCAGGGTCACTGATATTAAGTTACTAGTGCAGTGTTACAGGCATTAAAAGCTTGAAATAACAAATAAAATTTTATGAAACTTCTTACTTTTTTTATTTCTCGGTTCGCTATTAAATTATTCATCGATAAATCCAACCCTCGTACATAGTATATTTATTAGGTTCATGATACTCACAGTACATTGTGAGGGAGCTTAAGAGCTTGATATCAGCAAATGTTTGTTAAAAAGAGTTTTTAACTTATTTACACCAAATAATAAATTAATTGACGAATTTAAGTCTTGTCCGCGGCGTAATTTGGTTTGTGATCCTTGAAGTACAGGGTGGAGAGGGATTAAGAACTTGGAATTCATAATAATTTATTGGCTAAGTTATTTATTCTATTATTGATTTATAAATATTTTGTCGATAAATTCACTCTCGTATGCAGGGCGATGAGGTGCAAAATACTTACAGTATCGGGTAAGGGGTATTGAATGCTTGGGATCAACAAATATTCATCAATTAGATTTTTCAACTTATTTTTATTTGATTGATAATTTATTGATGAAGTTAACCCTCGTACGTAGTGTCATTATAAAATATAAGATTTTGCCATTCAACTCTAATTTAACTCTAATTTATTCAACTCAGTACGTATATGGTCCCTGGTTTTAAGACGTTCGAACTACAGGGTTAGGGGGATTAAAAGTTTAAGTTTAACAATTACTTAGTCACGAGAATTTTTTTTAATAATAATTAAAAAATAATTTACTGATGAATTTACTCTCATGCGTAGAATCATGAGGTTTAACATTTGTACAGTACAATTCAGAGGCATTAAGAGATTGCAATCAACAATTATTTATCAACTTTTTTCTACAGTACAGGTTTTTTCCCACAATTCCCATGAATTTAAAAATATTATCTTGTTTACTTCGAGAACATGTAATCATTGTAATGTTGACGTAGAATAGTGTGATATATATGTAAGGTGTATGGTGGATTTTTTAAATGTTATACTTATTCGTCGACGAATGTTTTGTGTTAATGAAAAAACGACAGTATTTGTATCAGAAATGTTTTAATTATCATCTGCTTATAATGAGCAACGTCTCTATGCGTCACGAGGTGCAGTCTTTAACCATGAGGATATATTTATGAAATTTGGCCCTGTCTGGAAAATGAGAAACGAGCCCACGTCAAGGAGACGATTCCAGAGAAATACAATTCGAGCGATGTGCAACCACTACCTCATTAAAATAAATATGCGCCGTGCGCAAATGTTCCTCCCTTCTC
>JAPYYV010007591.1:0-13647 GCA_030522625.1 Copidosoma aretas | reverse complement strand
CTGGTGTTGATTTATACTTATTCCTCCCGAAGTCCACATTCTCAGCTACTCTCCTCTCCCACCCTTGACTTCTGACTGCTCCTGAACTCAGAGTAAACATCGTCATTAAAGTCCTAAGGCTGCTCAAAAGGGGAGAGTAACGAAGCATCATGCGATCGAATACTTTATAACACTTCACTCGCGATGTCGCGATTCAACATTGATATTGATTAATTGCTTCGCGAACAGCACATAGGAGAGTATCAATTATGTGCATGCGTTTGGTAAACAATTATACCTAAACATAACCTAACTCTCTCATTACTATACGTGTTTGTGTGTGTACAGCAGCACGAGCGCTGCAGGCGCTGCAGCGCCGCTGCTCGTCGAGCATCAAGCCTATCAAGAGCCACAGCTATAGTGAGCTTGGAGAGACGGAGTGAGCCGACAAACGTGGATAATTTTATCATTTAATCCATGAAAAGTAATCTTTGATTCAAACTTCCTACTTTAGCTCTTTTGCTTGAACCTAAAACTGATTTGACTGCCCTTTTCACCGTACCTGTTGTTTTTTCTCCCTGCCACGAAATTTTTTTGTTGAGAACCACATTTCTGGGTCCATATCCTCGTTATAAACTAATAATGCCTGCAATTTAATTTCGAACAAATCTGGTTCTATCCCTTCTTTATTCATAAAAATTAACATTTTCTTCTCATTTATGTTTACTTCCAGTATATTTGTTCCACCATATTTATCTAAGTCTTTCTGCATATATTTTGTGTCTTAAAAATGCTTGGTGCCTAAAACTACGTCATCAGATAATTTGAGACAGTAAACTGTGAGTTGGCCTACCGTTACACTTCCTTTATTATTTTAGATCCACTTATCGTCTATATTCTATATAAATAAACTTAGAAGTACCAGGCTTCATGGGCACCCTTGCCTAACTTTTTTTAAAGTTTTCAATAAATTTGTTAGCCCTGGCCATAAATAACTGTTTTTCTGTACATTTCTATATTCTTTTTACTTTTTTTGTCATTTTTATACCCATCTCACTTAAATCTAATTTGACCCGGAACATTTCTCTATTGATGTTATCAAATTCTGTTTTGAAGTCTACAAACATAGTATATAATTTATCGACGACTTTCTCTAGTTTACTTTCAATTAAAGTATTTAGTACAACAATATAGTATCTTGTTCTTTCTTTTGCTCTTATGTCAGCCTAACTCTTTTATTATTTTTTACTGTTTTACCTATTTTCCATTTTTTTAGAGATAATATTTGCTTAAATTTTGCATGCTACGTTTAAAAAGCCACTCTGTAGTTTTAACGTCCTTCTACTTCTTACCTGCATTGTAGATTAGATAAATTCTTGCTATTTCCCACGCTTTGATAGTATGTGTGTTAGTCTATATGCTATGAAGTATGTTTCTCAAATCAATCATCCAAATTATTTGCAGATTCTTAAAACAGTTTCCATAATTGTGTCTTTTCTGTTTTTTATCTTTCCCAAAACATTTTTTTATTCAATGAAGGATATATACTTGTAAAAATCCTTCTAGACTTTGCTGTTTTTTCCTATACTACTTTTTTGTGTTTTTCGTATAATATGTATCATTGTTGTCTCTTGTCAAATTTTTAAAATTATTCTTTTATTCCACTTTCCTTATCACCATCCCGTTTTTTTTTTCTGTTCTAATTTTTCAATAGCTTTCCAAAACTCATTTAAATTTTGCTTTCTGCTACTTTGCTTAGTTTTCTCAGGCTTGCTAATTTTTTTATCTCTTATTATTTTATTTATCCTTTTTACATTAGTCTTCAATTATAGTTTTACTTTCTCTTGCTCTATTATTGTGAAATACTGTTTACCCATTTGCAATGATTTACCTTTATTTATCTTATTAATATTAGTTTCTCTGCGACTTGTGTAATTACATAACGTATCCTGTTCTATTTATTTGTGATATTTATTTTGTATGTATATTCGCCCACCCGCGCGCTCTGCTCGCTAACCTCCCAATTTTTTATATTTGTAAAATAAATCATATTAATAATCATATGAAAGTATACAATTTCTTATGAGATTAGCAATTTTTCTCTTATTTATCAAAGAAGCTGAACATAGCTTTATCCTTCAATTCAAAAAATGATGATTAAAATATATTTCAATTTTTTTTTATTTATACATATTTTTTTATTTTCATAATGCTCTTCTGAAAATATTGCTTCAAAAAAAACTTTTTATTTAATAAATAATAGACCATTAAAAAAATCTATTTCTCGGGCTAGGACTTCAGATGCAGACACAGACCTTATGTATTGTGATTTTAGATACAAAATAATTAAATTTAACTATGCATATAATACCAAGTGCATTTATGTAGAACAAATACAGTTCAATTTTTTGGGGTTAACTCATTCACCCTTTTTTAAAAAAAATTACCATTCATTTTAAGTAGTTATAGAACAACTGCAAAAGCTATAACAAACATAAAAATAATCGGACTTTCGAATAAATTCCACTACATCTATTTGATTATTTAAGTTCCTGTTGAAGTTAAATATTAATATCTCGATTTTATCGATAAAAAATATATAAATCGAATATTGTTAAGTAATTCTGTAGCGTATCGTTTTCTTGATTGAACTGAGAAAAAATCAATAACTTGAGGATAAATAAGGCGGAATTATATCTACATGAATGAAGGATGTCAGTCAATATAGCATTAAAGTGTAATTTGATGAAAGAGGGCTTGTCATTATTGTATATTTTTGTATACTCGATAAATGCTTTAAAGTTGATGAATAAAAATTACAATTGACATTTTAATACTATGTCGGAGAATCGATGTTTTTCACGTGAGAGAAGTATATTAAGGTAGTAGTAGCGATACTGGAATGACGGTTTGAATTTTGATGAAATTCGGCTTAGTCATAGATATCGATGTGAAAATGACTTAGTTAAAATTTTGTGAACTTTCACTTCATAGGAAAAAAGTTATAAATGGGCAAATTTTCATGTGCTTACCATAGGTCCTTATGGGAAATATCAGTTTAATTTAATTTGCACAGAAATGGTGGTTTAAATTTTAATTAAAATCAATATATTAGAAACTAAAGACATAAGGTTATTTTGCTCACTTCACAATTTTGTGATTTATATTCTTCAAAAAAAAAACAGCACCTCGACAAACCCAAAGCACAGACACGTTTTTAACTCATGCACACCACTTGGCTTGTGCAAAACTTCTTTTGAGTTGGAAACAAAAGAATCGTTTGTATCATGTGCACATATGAATTTTACATACTCGGCCAATAATTATTGCAAAGATTGGTATTAAGCCAACTCGATTTATAAATGATAGGGCCAGCCGATCGGAAATGAGTACGACAAATGTTATTGCGCTGATGATAGTAATTTTTAATGTAATCCAAAAGAAGAATGATGCATAGGAATCCACTCTAAATAGTCAATCATGAAAAAAATAATATTCGTGTACGGATTTAATGTTTCTCTTCGATGTAATATCTTGTCCGCACGAAATGTAAGAGTTCATAATAAGTTAAACCTAAGTTTCAAAATTTTAAAATAACGTCTCCGCGTATATGTAATGCGTAAGCGAGACAATGTGTCCGCACTGCAATCAAAATATAAACAAAGGGGTTCGAATAGCAAGCCGCTGAACACCGATCTTATATACTTTTACTGATGATACTCGGTTCGCAGAGGAACTAACTACGAATACAATAATCAGACCCGTAACGTCTCTCTTAATATAGTACCAGCGATACTGCAGTCGTCAAATAAGCGCCTAGTCTCTTAACCTCATATTTTTGGCTGGCAAGTCTATGTATGAGTGTACCTATATGTTTGGAAAAAGTATCTATTTGGTCTGATATTCATTTCTCTCTTCTCTCATGATCTTTGAATGAAAATTGTGAAGTAAACAAAATACACCTTATGTCTTTAGTTTCTAATATATCAATTGTAATTAAAATTAAAACCGCCATTTCTGCGCAAATTGAATTTAACTGATATTTCCCATAAGGTCCTATGTTAAACACATGAAAATTTAAACAATAAAATCAGATTGGTTTCTCAAATAGGTACCTTACTGCACAGTAGAATTGATAATCATTTCTTTGATTGTAGCTTTAAAATTAAAAATAATCGATCACAAACTAATGCGATGACTTTATATTTTACAGATATTTGCATCAGAATCTGCTTGGTGGGTATGTGATGAAGCTATTCAAATTCTGGGAGGAATGGGATACATGAAGGCAGCAGGCCTTGAAAGAGTCTTACGTGACCTGAGAATATTTAGAATTTTTGAAGGAACAAATGATATTCTTCGACTTTTCATTGCCTTGACTGGTATTCAATACGCAGGAAGTCACTTAAAAGAGTTGCAAAAGGCTTTCAAAAATCCAACGGCTAATTTAAGTTTGATAGCCGAAGAAGTTTCCAGAAGAGCAACCAGAGTAATCGGGCTGAATTCACCGAGCTTGTCTCATGTTGTTCACAACAGTCTTATAGAATCGGCTGCTTTATGTTCAAAGGTAGACGATCTCGATTAATAACAGATATAAAATATTTTTTTCACCAATGATTTGTGTATTTATTTTTACAGAGTATTGAGTCCTTTGGTTCAACAATTGAGTCCGCACTCGTAAAATACGGTAAAGAAATAGTTGAGGAGCAATTTATTCTTAATAGGCTTGCACAAGCCGCAATTGATACGTATACAATGTCTGTCGTTCTGAGTCGCGCCAGTGTCTCTGTAAAAAAAAATCTTCCCAGTGCTGAACATGAAATATTAATGGCTCAAGTGTGGTGTGCGGAGGTAATACTTTGTATGAATATGCAATTTTACAAAATCTTGATGTTAGAAGAAAATCATATAAGATTTTATGAATTTCAGGCTTCCACGCGTGTTGCTTATCATCTTAAGATTGTTGGAACATCGAAAAACTTAGATGTTTTTACAAAAATGAGTAAGATATCGAGAAATGTTTGTGATGCTGGTAACATTATTCAGAACAGTCCTCTGGGTTTTTAATACATCAATTACAATCGTAGAAGTTCTTTTGTTACTGTAAAGTATACCGTCTTATTCTATATTTAAAAGATAATGAACCTCATATGATTGATGGTTTAAAAAAAAGATTGCTGTTGCAATAAAATTACTAAAATTGTATTTTTCTTTAAAAATAACGTTATTTTAAATAAATATATATTTTGTTAACATTTTTGAATACTTTTATGCTGGTCATTTAATTTTTGGTCTTATTTCTTTTGTGTCTTGACACACAAATTCCCATGATTTTACTTGAGATAAATATAACACGAATACGTATGATTATTATTTGTAACGACTTTTGCATTCTTACTAAATATATCCTAGAATTACTTACCACAAACCCAAAAATAATTAGCGAAATTTAAGTGATACATAGTAGAACATGTAAAAACTCCGCTTCCGTCGGAAACATTTTCCGAACCGTTATTTTTGGGTATTAACATTAAAGGCATGCTAAACAATAAGGATAAAGCGTTTGCCTGGTAAACATGTGGTCCAAATTGGTAAAAACTAATTTTTCTCAAATAAATTGCGAAGATTAGTTTTTTTTGCGCGGGCAAAATTTTTTAGGTCATTTGAGCCATTGTAAACAAGAAAATTCTGTGGTCATTTTTACGTATAATTGATCGTTTTTGACTTATAAATTATTTTATGTTCGAAAAATCATGAATAAGGTTACTTAAGGATCAAACTGTGGTATGAAAAAATTAAATTAGTACAGTGTAGTATCTTGTTATTTTTAGTAAACACATTTTCATCATATCCAGCTTGAATCTTAAGCTGGTTACTATAGACGGCTCAAGCTTGGAGGTACTACCTCTTGGAAGCGCGTGAGCTCGCTACTGTAACAGAATCATCCCGTATCTTATGTTTTTGATTTTTGTTTTTACCAACTGTATATCTTTCCATCACGCCATTATTATTACGTGTTGTGAATCTTAAACTGTCCTTTATAAAAATTGTAATTCAAACAATTCTTTACTAACAAACATTTAATTGAACAAATGTTTGCATTCATCAGTACTATAGATATATAATGGTGTACAAAATAGTTTTTTTTAATTTTGAAAATATATAGATGATGAACAGTAATAGTTATAGTTATAGTTTATTTACTAGTTGAAGGCAGTTAACTTGAGCAAAAAATAACAAAAATATATTTTTATCATAACTAAATTATTCTTGTTAGTTCTTATCCTTTCTGCATGGAAAATTAGTATATAAGATATAAGATTGTAAATTTTCATTATCAAGCCTTGTTAAGAGACGCTCTTTTAACTGTTCTGGAGAAGAAATTTTTTATTTGTTGAGGAACCCTGGCGTTGATTTTAAAAGCTAAATTTGTTTTTTTTTAACAAAGAGTCGAGATTTTTTTGTCATAATGATGTTTTATATTTATCTCATACAGACAATAATTCCTAATTCGATAAATAAATAGCTATTATAGCTTATGAGAATCGTACAATAATCGATTCGAAACCTTTCATCTTATTTTTGCTTAAAACTCGTAAGTCCACGGAAAATTTTTTTTGTACCGTAATAACAGAGTGGTTTGGCTTAGGAGAGTTCAGACACGCATTGAACGCTTATAGTTCAACTGTCCGTACATTTACAGTACAGCTGTCCTTTCTTCTACAGTTCAAAGCAGCAATGTACTGCCGATAGACTGGTAAAAATGTCAAGGGCGCATGTCCTAATGCTGGAAAGAAATTTTATTAGTAAAATTGCTCCGGAATAGTTTTTTATTCAATACATATCAAAAAGTAACAGCTAAATTTCTCTGCGTTTTTCGTTATTTAATAATTAGTAGTCAAAATCCGATTTTTTTCCACTCTTCACTAATTAATAAAAAGTTATTGGTCATATAGAAAAATGGTTCGTGCAAAAGTTATAGCCTTGTTAATTATCGACAAAATAACAAAAAGGTTTTGTTAAAACTAATAGTTTAGTCGCAAATTGCAAAAAACCAAGAAAAATAGCATTTTCGGTGCATTTAAATAACTTTTGTTACAAACAAAACTCGGTAGTTTGAATTTCAGAATAATATAGGTCAAATCTTGTTGAAATATATGTTCAAAAATGAAAACACTCTGTTGAATGGTTTTTGAAGAATACAATTTGCAACTAAAAAAATTCGAAAATGTCGATTTATTACAAAAAATTTTTAAGGGATTTCCTATTACCGTCCTTGACCAGACATGCTTAGTTGATTATATATTTTGATATTTGAAAATAAAAATTACGATTTTTAATAATAAAAACTGATTTTGCAGTAAAACAATTTGGAGCCTAATTAATGTTTAAATTACTCTTTGATTTTTCAAAACTAAGTAATGCTTCGAATTATATTGTATTGCTAGAGTTATTCTGCGAGTTTAAAAAAAAAAGTTTGTCGTACGACCAGTAGGGGCTAAGATAGGTTTATTTTTCTTTAAATCCTTGTGACTTTTTTCATTAACATTAGGAGCTGAAATTTTAGTATTATGTAGTGTACATGATACACTTTTAGATGATATTATAAGTAACTGCGTGAGACCTACCATTTGTCTGTTATAACGAAGTTAAACATGTCGTTATCCTGGACCGCCCGTGAATGTGCCCGTTGACGGTGGGCGACGGAGAGCCAGCTCGTCAACAGCGGCACAGCCGCTTACCCGAGTTGCCAAGCGCGCTCTTCTTGCGCGCTACTTCAAAGTGGAGGCGACGGAAAAATATTCTATATCTCGGCATCTATTTATCCTGAACTCTTGATTTTCTTTAAATTAGGGGCAGCGCGTCGATCTATTAACAATAAAGGTAAGTGCTTGTTTTATATAGGCCTCGAAAATTTTTTTTGTATGCCAATTTTTTGATTATAGGTTTTTTCTTACACATATGCCATTGAATTAAACAACGAAATTTTGTTTTATAATGCTTTATTAATAAAAACTTTGTGCACAATAACTTAACACATTATTTATGGATTACACGAATCGATTCGTGGTCGTTTACCAGGAGCAGTATTCTCATTATAGCTTACGTTTTCATCAGTATCGTTTTCCCTGTAGAACAATGTTTCTTCTAAAACTTCTCTATTTTCACATGACTGCCTTTGACAAGAATCACATACAGCTGAGCACTTTAGCTCATGATTCCTACAACTAGAAACTAATGATCGGGAACCCTTCTCGCAGGGGCTTAATATCGATTCCAATAGTTTCTTTGGAAACAGCGATTCTACACTTCATATTGGCAATAAACCCTTATCCGTAGCTTTCCATCCCGACTCTCTCACTTGTAAAAAATTACTCAACCACGTTTGTATTTGAAAATATACTCTGTATCCGTAGAGAGTAGCTACTGAATCGGTTGCTGGAAGTTTTTCAAGCTCGAAATTCCTTTGTGTCGTTAACTTTTGAAATAAATAATACCTAAGCTCCTGTAACGAATGTTTTTGGTATCGTAATCCATATAGTTTTAAGATTATTGCTTTTATATTTTGAGAGATTTGTGTGGGGGTGGATTTTTTATTAAAAGCTATGTCGAGTTTCTGTAGGTAATTATGGTTTAGTAGCATGCTGAAAATTTTGTCTTGCCTACACCAAAAAAGGTGGATGCCGTATGTGATCCGCAAAAAGCGCGCAAGAAGCATAGTATATGTTGCAGCCGAAATTAAAATTTCTTCAGAAAACTTATTCTTACTCGAAATTAAGAAATAAATTTCATCTAACTGTACAGGAACAGCTAGTTGGGCCAATAGTACAAGTAAGTCGGTATCTTCGCCAATAATTATAGTTGTTTTACAGTGTTTTTGCGCAATTTCAATAGCTGTGTTTACAATTAGAATGTTGGCATATTCTGCTGCTTGTTCTACACTGATGCCAGCAGAAATAAATTCGTTTTGGAGTAAATCGATTAGTATATTTTTGTTTCTATCATTGGATAAAAATATGTCTTGGGATGTTCTCATTGTCATATTCCTATCGACAGCGATTTCTCGACCTATTTCTTTGGTTGATCTACGTAACCGCTCATCTGTTCTAGTGTATAATGAAGTCGCCTGCATGGGATAACCATCAAATATTTATAGCGGATATAGTGACTACTCATACTTTAGAAAATCATATTGGCTGTCAATTTGCAATGTTATTCTTTGGAATAATAAAGTTGGATCAATGGTAATATTTTCCTCATGTACTTTGACCGTACAATTGACGGCACGAAGAGACTAAACTCTATTTTTTCTTTTGAACTCAACGTCCCCGAAATTTTTGCCCGTTGTGTTTTTTAACTGCATGCCTACTTCGAACGCTTGATAAAAATTTATTGTATTATCACCCTTTAAACTGGTAGTGATTGACATTATATGCTGTGTTTTCTGAAAAGGATTGTGTATCTTAAAATTTTTTTCCAATTTTTGCACGTCTGCGTTATCTCTGGACATGTGCGCCCGCGAAGTATCTACATGCTGTTCTGATGTATGATACATTACATTTCAAAATTGCGTGATTGTTTTGTTAACCTTGATGAAAGCAATCATAAACAATATAAATTTCGCTAGAACACTGTCACTTGTGCCCCGACCATGTGTAAAACCACCCGCACACTGAGAGGGATTCGGTGCTGCAGTTGTCCTCCCCCTACAGTATCTATACCAAATGCCTGTAAGTCTGTTGTCTCCGACTACTGGGATAGGTGGTACCCCAGTCGGAGCAGCGTAGAGCCCGAAATCATACAGTAGCTATACCTGTAGTGTGGCTCAAACTATACACCGGAGATTATGTACAGTAGGTATACGGTTCCTGTACATCTCTTGTTCCGACTGGCATAGCTGACGCGCCGAACATGCGGAGTAGGCACTGTGCCACCTATAGCATTCTGACTGAACCGAATCCCTTTCAGTTCATTGTGAATTTCTTTCATAAAATCCTGTCCTATGACCATGTCCGAAGGCATGCCAGCCCAAAATTTATTTGTTTGCATTATGGTGAAAAAACCTTTATTTGTAAGCAGCTCGTACTCGCGGGTATCCATATTACTTTCCAGAGCAATCATGTCTTGTAAATACAAGTGGGTGGACTTAGCATAATTAAAATGAGCTGCAGAGAGAAAGTATGGAATCATTTGTTGTATGGAACGAATATGAAATTGCCAGTCGCCAGTTCGTTTGGCTTGAATAAATTGCCTTAATACAGCGGTCTTTTAAAAATATTACAGCCAAAGCTGTGAAGTGGGACCATTTTCTCTCAATAAATCAAGGTGAACTTAGAATGTATCTATTATTTTTTTGAATATGCTGCTATCATTTACGTTAAAAACACCACTTCTTGGCGTTTGCTTCAAAAAAATTTGCTCGTCATCAGTCAACACTATATCCGAAAATGTCATGACGGCTAGAGCCAAACTGCACAAGGTATGTGCTTACAATGCTCTAGCATATGCATGCTCTCCTAACATCTTGTCGACAGTCTTGCTTGCGTAAATTTCTGAAAGTAGCTCTTTCAATCCGCTTCCGTCCATTATACCCTATCGTACCTAAAAATGATAGTATTGTATGGAATCCGCTACTATCTCCCGAGCTTTCAATCAAACGATACAACGCAGTGTTTTTGTCCTTCCAGTCTACTTTTTCCGACTGCTTCGAGTAACACGGTATAAATGGTTTCTTACTTGTTTATTATGTACTTTCCTGCCTAACTGTTCTTCTATTTCTGAATTAGTATTAGCCGTTTTCAATTTACTAAATTTTAGTCTATCTTTAATACTGTTTTTACTGCCAATACAATTTTTTTTTTTTAACTGTTTCATCGAACTGCCTTTACACGCAATCATTCTCTAGTCTAACATTCTTTTGTCAAGTACTTGATGTTCAAGCTTTGATTGGTTCTTCTGAAAGTAAAACCATCTTTTATTTATTGTATATTATGTAAAGCTATAGTTCTTGTCGAACAACAACAAGAGAATAAAGTGCACTTAAATCTGACTGTGTGTCTTGGTTACAACGACCAGAGAACAGAGCGAATGTTTACTTTACTACTCTTTTCTGTGAAATTGCCTTTAAGTTCAGGACTCGTAGATCAGGTCGTCTGAGGGCTGAGCCCTGGTCGTTTAGTACTTTCTTCTCAGAAACTTTTCGTTTTCTTAATCAATCTAATTTATTTCTTTACCCTTTTCTAGCTGGTACACCTCTAATAACTCTTGTTTTCTCAGATAAAACTGCATATTTAAAATTATTCCTGAATGTACCTTAGTAGCAGTTTGCTATTCTCGGTGTAAAACAACCAGAGAATGCAGTGCTTATAGATTAAACTGTTTGTCCTGGCAAACAACAACCGGAGACTACAGAACATCTTATTTTTAAGAGAGCTACTATTCTTGGCGAACAACAACCAGAGAAAGCATAACCTTTATTTAAATAGTACTTTCGGGCGATAAACAACCACAAAAGCAATAGCAAGTTTCATTTACTTTTTTATATTCTAATTTACATGGAGAAATAAATAGTGCAGTTGAACCGCATGCCTTTCTAACTTCACCAATCCAACATTTCGATTTACTAACTGTTTTCATGAAACAAATTTTTCCTTTTCAAAGCACAAATAGAACTCGTTTAAATGCCGTTCTAATATTTTAAGCGCCTCGACTTGCATTAGCAAAGAGAGCTTTATCATTCCTTGCTCTATTAAAAATTACAATAAAAATAATAACTTACTTAACCAAAACGAACTAGCATTAATCAATTTGTCCTCCATTTATTTGAATACACTATATGCCATCTCCATAATAACCCTCCATACAACAACTGCACAAGTAGCATGTAGCGCAACGCCAAATTTAGTATCATATTTTTCCAACAAACCCGAAAAAGCAAGGAGAATTAACCATGGCGACAAAACTCACAGCGTAGACACGTATCTAACTTTTCAACATACATATACTCGTGTCACGATGCGTCTCTTGCAGTATGCGTACCCGCGCTTCCCCTCGCTGCAGTGTATGGTGGTCCACCAAAGGAAATTTTCTATTATGGAAACTAACAATAATTAATCGAAAATACAATTAATAAATTTCTTCTATTAAAAAATATTATTTATTAGTTGAAGATATATTCATTAAATATTTTCTATTATAAACCTAAACACTAATTCATTAAAAATACATTAATGGAATTTATTCTATCATGAAACTAAAAAATACTGAACTGGAAAGATATTTAATCAAAATCACTTATACGGGACGTTCTTTTACAAACCGAACACCTTTCTGACCGACGCATTTTGGATTTTGCTAAAACTTTTTTTCCGGGATCTATATTGAAAAAAAAGACACGAATTTTTTTTTTTTTTTTTTTCACAATATTTTGGACGCTAGAAAGGATTGAAATTCCGCGATTTCGGTGATTTTGGGCTGTAGGAGGGAATTTAAAGTATTCATAACTCCGGTACTATTTAAGCCACAGACTATATTTTTTTTTCATTTTAAAGGTAAAAGAATACGCTTTGAGAAAAAAATACTTTTAAGAAAAATTACGATCAATTTAAGAGTGTTATGAACAATAAAAATTGTTTGATTGATTTTAACGATTGAACCCTCTTGTAGCGAGTTTTTAGCATCACAATTGTATTTTACATCAAATTTTATTTCAATAACCCTTTTTTATTAAATGGGAACATTATTATTACTATCGAAAAAAAAATCATCTACGTTGCATCGGTGGGGCGTGCGGGTCCCACTGCGCGCCCTTCTTTCTTGTATCTTATCGGTTTTCTTTGAAATATACATTATTAATTTATAATTTTTATTAAATACTTTTATTTATTCGTCAATCAGGCTTAATAACAAATTTTTTTAAAAATTCACAATCAGGACCTAAATGAAAAACATTTAAATAAATATTTCCTTATTAATGTCTCAATATCATATTAAAATAACCTCGTTCAGAATTACGCAATAAAATACAAGTAAAAGTGGCAGTAGTAGCAGTAGTAGTAGTTTATTTTTTTTTTTTTTTGTGGTGGGAGGGAAAATGCATTTACGCACACCGCGGGGACTACGCCCAAAAAAAAAAGAAAAAGAAAAAACAACAAAAAATTCTTTCCCTTGGGCCAACAGGCCAACCCCTCCCCACAAAACCCCACCCCCCCCCCCCCCTTGCCGCGTGTCTTGATTCCGACCCAGAACTGCGTTAGCATTACTTCGGGGTGGAGCCACAATCAAGGACACCGTACCTTCCAGCATTAGCAAGCAAGATTTCCACCAAGTGCTAAAGATGCCGCTCTCCCCCGGCCCTGAAAAGGACGTGAGGTCCCTGGAGGGCAGCATCCATGTTCAGCTTCTGAGTCCGGCGTTGCGCTACCTCGGGGTGTGGGTCGATTCTCGGCTCACCTTCGGGAAGCACATCAGGAGGGTGGCAGAAAAGGCGACCAAAGTGGCGGCAGCGCTAGCTCGGTTAATGCCGAATGTTGGTGGCCCGCGAAAAGCCAAAAGACGGCTTCTGGCGTTGGTCGCTAACTCGATACTACTATACGGCTCGGAGGTGTGGGCGGATGCGCTGTCGAGACGGGATGTCCGTAGAAAGCTTATCTCGGTACAGCGTCTCGG
>JAPYYV010007590.1:0-13280 GCA_030522625.1 Copidosoma aretas | reverse complement strand
GGAATAGAAGGGGGGGGGGGGGGGGGGTAGGCTCGGGCGGACTTTTCGGCAGGCTATAATCAATTCTGATTGCAGGCGGCCGGGAGAGAGAGAGAGCGGGGGCCCTGATAGCCGCAGCGCGAGGCTGCCAGCCTGCCGTTTTTCGCTCGCGCGCGTGTGTGTGCGGAGGAAGTAGGAAGGAAGAGCGGGAGGAGTCTCGCAGGCTGGGTTTCGGAGATGCGCGGGCCGAGATTGCGAGCGCGGGGATCGGAGGTTCTTTTTTTTGTTACGGGGAGGGGGTAATATGATTGAATGGTAATTATTCCCGGTCGCAGGACGGCGAGATTGCGGGCCAGCGTGTGTATGGGTGTGTACGGGCTGTGCGTGGCGGGTAATGACTGGAATTCGGGAATTCGGGGTTCATTTGTCTAATGGGGTTGGGTGAGGCTAGCGCGTTCGGGGCTCGATTTTGAGTGGCCGATAGATGGCGCGATGATCGTCACAATGGGACCCTATGGAACTAGCGATTGTCGTTCACCGTGAAATCGGTGGTGGTCATCGCTGAAATCGCTTTTGCTGCCTGAAATGTGGACACGAGCATTAATCGCAGACCGCAGTGTCCGCGGATTTAACGTCTTTTTTTTTGCCACTAGTATCGAAAAAGCGAGAGAGTATCTCCATCGCGAATCTTGAAAAAGTTGCTTCCGAAGTATCCCATTACTTGTTACTCCTTTGTAAAGGGCTCCTGAATCCGCTCATCACAAATTCAGCTTAAAAATGTAAAACGATGTTTAACAGCCCCGAAAGTTGTCTACAGCGGAGCATCAGAGCCCTGCGGGCTGAATTCAACGGGAGCCCACATCCCGTCCGCTCTGATGCATTATCGTCCATCAGGCATCAACGGCGAGCGTGGCTAATGCCCTCAACTCATCACAGCCGCAGACGAGACGCCCAGCTCGCGTCACAAAAACACACGGTTCGGCCTTATTTATCGCTTGCTTGTCTACAAATGTTTTTTCGTCATCTGTTTGGTTTATTTTACTTTCTTATTAGATGGTGGCAGTCGAGTATTTTTTTTTTATGAGAACTGTAACAGCAAGAGTATGCAGCCTTTTCTAGTAAGACTACTCTGAGGCTACGTTTTATATTGATACTAGAGTAAAAGCGCGGGTATTGTTATAAAGTACTGCCTGCAGGTCTATTTATTTTAAAAAAGCTCAAAGTTCCACGAACAAAACGAGAGAGAGAGAGAGAGCTTGCAAGAGATTTTGGATTGAAATGTTATTATCGCGACAACGTTTATACAGCATCTGTATGCAGGGTCAAACAAGTTTGAAAGAACCAACAAAATCGGAGCATAGCAAATAAAGGAAGGTAAACAATGATATTCAACGAGTGCCTCACAGAGCCACTGTTCGTGAGCCCCATTGATGGTTCTGCACTGCAAGACGCTCTTCTCACCTCGTATCTCTGGCCAATCACAGAGATGTGTGTCCCTGATAATTATTTGCGGTTATCGTAACACTACTCACAGAACTAGCAACTATACTCTACCGATTGCGGTGAAACGACAGATAGAGTAAATCAATATGAATATGATACATGGATTAAATGCTTGTTTGATCCGTAACAAAAATTCATGAGTGTTTGGGTACTTCATATCAAGTATTGAATAAACACCGTGTGTAAGTTGTCAGACTTACCTCGGGACTTACTTAAGGATCTAACATCCCATTGGGTTCAATCATTCTAGATGAATTCGTATGTAATACATAATACTCAAACCATCAGGTTCACATTTGGACTCAATTTAATCTTCAGCATAATTTATTTTAACTGATTGTATTTTATCCCCTAAATTTATTCTTTTTAAAAAGCTTTTTAAACTCATTTAGTGGCAGACTTTTTAAGGCTGCATGTCTATAGATAAGAATAATTTTGTCTTATTTCTAACTTTTTAGTCATAGCTAATATTCAATTATTTTACCGTATAAATTATAATCATCCCAATGTTGCGATTTTCCGATTCAAAGTATTCAGCGAGCTTTCACTATGTATCAGGGTAAGAAAATCATTTTGGGGATCATCGTCGAAGTTAAATTAAACGCTATTTCAAAATCTAGGCCCAAATTAACGATTTGAGGCCAAGAAAAAACTGCTGTCAGTCAATTAGCAACAAGCTTTCCTGAAAAACTATTATGTTGGATTGTTAAGATAGAAAAATAGTTAAATAACGTAGCAGGATGATTTAAAATGCTTCAAAATCTATTTTCATGCTGTAGAGAGTAGAGTTATTTTAAATATAAGATTTTTTTTTTTTTTCCTTAAATAGTACAAAACAGTTGTGAAAATAATTTTATTTTGAAAACAATTCAAGAAAGTATTTGAAGTTATGATTATAATTGATACGCGTAATATGATAAGAATTCAGCAAAAATTTTATTTAATTATCGTAGATATGTTTCGAGCGGTGGCTCAGTTGGCTGGGCTGTGGGTCGACACGCGGGAGACCACGGTTCGATTCCTGGCCAGAGCTACTTTTTCGAGCAAGCACCTCTGTGATTTTTCACATGTGCTTATATTCCCCGCAATGCTCCTCGTGAAGGGGTGGGCGACCTTCGTGCAGCAAAATTTCCCACTTACCCCCTACCCTCCTTCCTGTCATTGGGAGGCCTCCCATCCCTCATCCCTTCCCTTTCCCAACTGCTCAGTGCCCAGAGTAGTGCCCTTACATAGGAACCGGACGTATAGCAGGATAGTATAAAAAAAAAAAGATATGTTTCAAACTATGATTTAAAAAGAAATCATAGCACCTCAAAAAAATAATTGTTGGAAAATAGTGTATTTGAATGATAAGCAATGGTGAATAATAATTATTTTCATGTTTCACAAGATAGAGTACATTATAATTTTTTCAATTAAAAAATATGTGGAATTCAAAAAATCGTTTTAAAAACCTAAATAGGGTGCAACACTATGTTTTTATCATCCAACCGCTACAAGCATGAGAAAATAAACACTCAATCCCTGCATAATTAAACTCCATCGATGGAGCATATTCAAGATTATTCTCAACCGTCCGGAAACAATTCATCAATAACGGACTTACAGGAATCGTTTGGTATTCACTTTGATTAAACTTCTAATATTGGCTGTGCAGAGACAAACAATTTTGCAAAACAAAAAGCGCAATACCTCCGCAATGGGCGAGGGCTCATTTCAATTAATGAAATTTGCAATTATCATGAGAGCCGGCATTCTTAGGAGCCACTCCCAGCAATCGCCAAAAACAAACCCATAGGTATCGTGCCCTTTCTCCCCGCCCTCCTCGACCCGTCCCACCGAAATTTCGCGGGCTCTATTATCGTTCATAAAGATTCAATTCGAGCCCGAAATTCAGCGGTAATACCTCTCATCACCCGAGAAAATAATAATACGTACGACTTGGTGCATGCAAACGAGAGATTCCACGAGCCCTCGTGCGAATGCAGCATTGTGAGGCTCGAGATTTTGAAGACGGGTCTCTCTCTTTCTTTCTCTTGCTTGCTGCATTGCTGTCTTCATAATGTTTGAAGATAACACAACTAAATCGTACAACCTTTGTTGCTGCCGGGCCTTGAATCGTTTTGCATATTTGGACTCTGGATGTGATGTTGAGTTCATCAGTCTTTATTTGTGTAAAATTGTATTTTGTAAGATTTTTGTGTCTCAAACTGTCTTGTGAACGATAATATAATGGTACAACACCAATCAACAACATTTTCATTATGTAGGTTCAGACGTTATATTTACTGCAATATGTAGTTTTCTAAAAATTCGTCGATCAATAAAGGTAAATGGCAAAAGCTATATCTTGAAATCTTTTTAAATTCCATACTTATTTACATGCTCTACAGATCTAATAGCATCATAATTATCCAGTATGTTGTGTCTCGAGGTCTGATTTTTTTTGACAGAGGTCAAGTATACATTCATTTTAAATTATAGAGATGCCTGCATAACTTTATTGCAAATAAAATAAATACAACAATATAATACTCGTGTTTTTGATTATTTTTTCGTCAGCTTTCAAGTATAACTATCGATGTACGATTAGCGATTCTGTCAGGTATAACCAAACGGCTCCTCTTGAATCGTTATGTCAACGAAGGTACAGGACTAAGTAAAAACCACTAATGTAGAATCCAAAAAATATGAAGCTCATACATTATCCATATTATTTAAGTATAACACTTAAGTATATATCATGCAAGTAAATATTAGCTAGAAATATGCTATCAGCGAAGCAAGTATATTATTTTCCAATATGGATACAAACTATTTCCAGATTACTAATTTGAATGGGAATTTGTCCAAAATATAATCGTCTTTTTCATGCACTAACGGTAATGCTAGTGCATGCATACAGTACTTTGGATACATACATTCTAATGCATTATATAAGTCAGCTAGTACATAACTCTCTTATGGATTAAATTATTCTTATCTAAATAAGAATCAGTTATTGTGAGTGCACTCGACTTTTTTTATTACCAAAATATTTTCTCGTCAATAGTTAAACAACTGTACACCAATAGTGACTGAAAAGTACTTCTTTTTTATAAGCTTTTCAGCCGACGTAGTTGACCAATAGCAGTCATAGCTTCTGGTTCCGATAACTGCGGAGCACAATTTTTTAGAATCTTAATCAGAATGATGTAAGTAGCCTCAGGTTAGTAACAACTATATCGACGTGACGGCGTCGATCTATAACAACGACGATGCCAGTAACCATTAGTAACTATAACGCGATAAATGTTAGAGGTGCCCTGAAATAAATTCCAGTGCTACTGGGCTGTCTTATCGTGCTGTGGGTGGTGCTGAACCTGCTCGCCAAGTGCACGTCCAACTAAACCAGAATAGGGACGCTTATCAAGATAGTTGACCAGCTCACCCATGAGGGGCACCTTGGGCCCGAAGCCCGGGTATTTCTCGAAGATTCCAACAACAATGTCAACAACATCCAGCTGTCCACGGTTTATGGTATACGTTCCCCTATTTACTCAAAGACCGGAATCCTTTGCGTCCAAGGATTCTACACAGTGGAGGCAGGTCTGGAGTCAGAGTAGTGCTGGACATACCCCCTGCCAGGAGGGACAATGGAAATTACTTGATTCCAGCTTTAAGAAATCTGACCAGTATTATGAATCTTACGGAAGCCAAGAACACTCTCATTATAGTATTGATGACTGAGGTGAGTTCTAATGTCTTCTTTGCTTTAGTTCGTAAAAGTTCGTACCAATAATACTTCATCAAGACACATTGTTTCATTATATTTCAGAAGATCAAAAAATATGCCTAACAAACTTTATAAACATCCAAAGCCTGGAAAAAAAGCAAAGATTTTACCATCGAGCTTAATTCATTGGATTGTACATTGTGGCACTGTCCACGTATAGTTGATTTTTCAATTTTTCTTAAGTTCAAATGCTTTTAACTTTTGACATTAACACTATCTTAGAACATTTTAAATATATAATAAAAGCTTACAAATGCAAAGAGGCTCAAAATAATTGTGCTTGGGCTACAGCCCATCTTTGTTTTAACACGTCGGACCTCATTTTTCGCTGAAGGGAAAATTGCAGAAGTTTAAGGTGAATTTCACAGCACGATAAATATCGATTAAAAATCCACAATACCCTCCTTCATTTAAATCGTAGGACAAACACTTCGACGAAACCCCACCTCACTAAAATCATCCTGCCGGACGCTACGGATAGGAAGTCCGTCACAAGATAAATTTCGACCACCTATATCACCGACCATTGAACTCCACTCCGATTGTTCGTGTCTACTGCCAAGGATATTTGCAAGCTTCCCATGCACGAAAGTGTAAACACACGTACGCCTGTATACATAGCGATCAGACGCCACTCCGCAGCTCTTATCAGCTGAATAGAGAGAGAGAGAGAGAGAGAGAGAGAGAAGGATCGGAGGAGAGGAAGACGAGAGCCACCGGCACTCGAGCGAGATCCGAGCCGAAAGGGCAGAAGAGGGGGCCGTACGCGCTCTCAGATAATTGATAGCGGAATGCTAATAACCCGCACGGGCTATGAATCGTAATGCGTTTCTTGCCCGATGCTCCTCGTCGGCCCTTTTCCCGCACGTTTTCTGGGCCCGCTCGGCGCAGCTGATGCGTTTCAACTGCGCGCGGGTGTATCACGGGGGACGCTACGGTAGTTCGGGAAGAGATACGTATTCTGCCAGCATCTTGTTGGTCTGATATTGTCGTCGTCGTGCGGCCCCAGTGATATGCATCGAGATCCTGACTTCGTGAGAATTTTCTGAGTCCGATATCTTTTGCAATTTGTTTGGGACGAAGTGTAGTGCAAGCTGTGTTGAAAGAGATGTTAAGAACTTGTGTGTATAATAATGTCAAGATTAAGACTTTGCGATCTTCATGTTGGCTTTTGTTGATCGATAATAGATATTTTTGAACAAGGATTTCGTATGTAACATGTGGTGTAGAATAAGAGATGTATGCACGTGTTATTAGTAATGACCTGAGGCTGTTGAGTAGGGAGTTATCTAATTGAGGGGTTCAAATAAAATCATTATTACTCCATAAAAAAACAAATAATGACTGATTCATTCGACGAATTCATTCTCTGATAGACATAGACATAGTATATTATTCAACATTCGAATCAATCATGACAATATTGATCCATATTCTGTTAAAAAAGTCATGTCTAAATCAGCTGGATATGACACGATTCGCGATTATCTACAGTGAAAATGTATAACTATATTTCTTAGATCGTAAGTCAATGACTATATGACCTTTAACGAATGCATATTATTCCTCGATAAACTTAAAGGACAAAGAACACTTATGTATATTATATAATATGACCTTATATTCTGCTGCTGTATAATAGTTTAGAAGTTACGTGAAACTGGGGAATGCATATCATATAATATAAGCAGCAGGTGTGTAGCCGAACTATAACATGTTATAAATTATCAAGAATACGGTTCTGGAATCAAATAATAATACATGTAATATATACTAAAGTACTTATTCAACTATTCACAAGAAAACTCTTAAGAAAAGTATAACCGGGTATATTTTGTATAAATGCAGTACTAACTCCGTGAAAGCTTTCTTTGGATCCACTTATTCATCTAATTTATTTGCTGTTTGTACATATCATACACATATCAATGAGACGGAGTGTTACTGCTGATGCCGTTGATTATAATTATACAGGACCCGCTTCTTTAAAAATTCCGTTACCCATTTCCAAACAATTATAAATTGGAGTATGGACAAGAATTAAAAACTATGAAAAGATAGATTAAAATCAATTCACCCATTTCATAGTTTTCAAAATAAATAATAAAATTAAGTAAAAAGACTTAAGACATTATTGTACTTATTGCTGATCATTTACGGTAAAATCTACTTCAATACGTCATCGACTAAAATATTTGTGAAACGACGTATCTTGATTTTATTTCCATTCATGCAACAATATAAAAAAATGCATGGAGAAAGATACATGGTGAGTAAATCTTATGTATAGTTCCTACTTGACAATTACTTAAATAGCAACGTGACCATCAACAAGCACAGACAAATGCATCAGGATATATATGTGTGCATATTTTCAATTTGCATTAATTACATGATTATCAACATCCTTTTATATGCATAGTAATGACACATATGTCAGACAAAGCTCAAGACCCAAGCTACATAATATGACCAATGCTTACAAAAACCTTCCATACCAACTAATCAACCAAGATCAACAAGGTTTTCGATAGAAATTGGATATCCACGACATAAAGAAGGTCGTATTCCCACGCATCGATCTTCACTACTTAGGAGCCTATTCTTTGAAGGAATGGAGTTGAAACCTGAATGAAGTAAATATTATTGGTCAAATTCGTCCATCCAAACTGATAACAGTCGAAAGCGAACAAAGCAACAATCAACTTAAACAGAAAGAGAGAGGAGAGAGAGAGAGTCGCGGTCGAGGGAGCCGCAAACAACCGGACGAGGCAAAGTGTGCGCTTCAACGTGGTCAGAGTTAATACTACTGCCGCTGACTAAAAATAGAGCGGCAAGTACGATTTACTCAATGAACTGTCATGCTAATGCTCGAGACGCCCCATTCGAATAATCAGGCGATATATTCGTATGTGAGTGGACGTTTGTACTATGATGAACCTGACGAACTGATTATTTTTCGAACGAGATTATGACAGACGATAATTTTTTCTACGTCTGTTTTGAAACTATCAAGATAATGATGATGGTAGAGATCGCGAGTAAGTGATAATTAAAGGTGCTGCTAGCTGACTGGTATGAATTACAGTGATTAATCCTAATTGTGTTATTGGGTAGTAGATACTGTTAACACCATTCTTTAATAGTTTGATCAGAACTTGTCAGCAGTAAACGATGTGATTAGCGAATTGATTTTAAAATAACGTGACTCCGATTTCACCGTTAAGTAAATTATAGTCTTTTCATTGGCTGAGATTGATTGAACCCCTGTTCGATTGGAGAATAGCTTGGGTTTGAAGGAGGTATCTTGTTAGGCTGGTTTGAAAATTGCATTCTTCATTTCTTGTTCAGAAAAAGATCCAAATTACGCCAGACTTAAAAATTTGTAATCCCGGAGTGGATTAGAGGGAATCAGGAAATATATAAACGATAGGATCTTAACTTTAATTCACTTTACATTTTTAAGTTTTTTCTACACTAAACACATTAATCATATCCTACCCTGTTTCAGTAGTCAATCACACGAAGTCAAATATTCCGAATGGATTCACTTCAGTTAATCAGCAAGTATTATCATGTAGAAGGTCCGGCTTGATCAAGCTTAGCCAAATACAATGTTGAACTGATTGTAAACGTGATATCCACAGACAAGTAATGTTGATGTACAAAAAAGACTTCAAACTCTGTTCAAACGCTTCTACTTTATTTCCTATGTTTAGATTAGTGTATTCCATAGAGAGCTTTCCATCTAATAACCATTAATATTCCCTGCTTTGTTAGAATCTATTAAAATCATGTCTCTCTTAAAACGATCATTTCACATATTCCCAGGTAATCATCCAACCAACACATCCTGACGCAGATCTCATCGTTGCTTCAATAATCATCGCATGAAATCAAACAAGAAGAAAAACATTCACCCCACGACCCACGACACCGGACAACCAACAAACATCCAGACACAATCATACCCGAAAGAACCATATTATGTAATCATCGTCATCAACAGCACGGCCCACCTGTAGTACGGAAACGCCTGTGTCACGTGCAGGTCCATCGGCATGGCGGGATGGCCGGTCGCCGCGGCCGGATGGTGCGCCGGCGTCGGCCCGTAATCGGTGCCCGGGGGTGGCTGCATCATGCCGGCAGCGGCCGCGGCGGCGTGATGACCGGCTAGCACGGCACCCCAGTAGGCACCGGCCGACCCGCTGCCGGTCATCGCTGCAGCGGCGGCGGCCGCCGTAGTCGCGCCTGGATGGTGCGCCGAATGAACGTGATGATGGTGGTTGTGGTGATGATGGTGGTGGTGGTGGGGGTGATGGTGGTGATCGAGCTCTGACCCGCTGGATCGGCCGTTGTTGTTGTTGTTGTTGTTGTTGCTCTGGCCACTGGTGCCACCACCCCCTCCGGATCCACTGTTAGCAGCACCGACGCCACCGCCGGCGCCCCGATGCATCAGCCAGCCCTCCACCACGGACGGGGTTGTCTGGCGTCCGGGAATATCGGCCGATCGACTGGTCTATCCCGATGGATCGCTTCCTGGGGGGAAGTCACACTCTAGGAGGCACCATTACCGTTAAACACGCACTTTTGAACTTTTTAAATGACGTATCATGCACTTTGACGACGCGCTCGGTGTGGGCAGCACCAGGCTTCGCGCGGGAACTAACGAGCAACATCGTCGAGAAGCACCACTTCACTCGACACCCGAAAATTACCGCACAAATCGAACAACTACAACAAGAACAAGAACAACGACAACGGGAGGCATACCGATATTTACCGATCGCGCGGGCGCTGATCTCGACGTCGCGCGCACGCGTCACCTCGCGAATCTGCGCTCGCTCTGCCGGACGACGGAGCGGCAGCAGCTGGCCACCGCGTCAGATAACCGAGAGCGGGGGAGAGAAAAGACAGAGAGAGAGAGAGAACAGCGGCGCGGCCTTTGGCTCGGCCATGAATGACGCCGCCACGAGTGGAGAGGCTGCGGGGGCGGAGCCTCGGGTCCACACGGGGCTCGCGTAGGTATACCTACCTGTACGCGCGTCGCGGGAGCTATAGGAGCGAAAGGAGGAGGAGGAGAGGGTTGAGAGACACGACCACGTGACGCAGGGCGCGTGCGCCACCCAACGTCGAGCGCTGCTTGGGTGAGAAAAAGGCGAGTGGATGCTGGAGGATGCTGCGCCGGCGGTGCTGGGCGAGCCCTCTCTACGAGACTCTGGGAGTTAGAGGCTGCTGCTGGAGTGGGATAGATGAGACGGGCCGCGGGAGGACGGCGAGCCGGTTGGAGCGAGTTTTCTGTGTGACTGATGGAAGAAAATTATTGCAATGAAAAATTTGTCACAAAAACTTGCAAACATATACCAACAGTACAAGTGTCTTTTTTTGTAGTATTCTCTATCCATCTGTTCGGATCACTCGTTACTGAACTACAGATACTTTCATTATATCTAACTTTAATTCATAACAAACACATTTAATTGGCCCCGTAAAGAATGTGCGATCATCAAAGGTTTGTCTTGATTATCAATATACAAGGATTGTTGCTACGTAATAAAACGAAAACCTTTATTGTAGGCTATGTTAATAAACAAGATGGCTGACGCAAATTTTTTACAGGAAAAGGTTTAATGTGCTTCTTAAAAATTGGAGTGTGATCTAATGAAAGTATCTGAGGTTCAGTAACGTAAATAGCAAGATATTTGTGTGTACAATGATATCAAGCAGTGCTTACTCGCGTCATATCTACAGTTTGTCTACAAAAAGTAGGCTATCCAGGTATCTCCGCTGTTGGTCGGAGCAATGAAAAAGTACATAAATGGTGTATGGTAAGCTTTTATTCTACGTCCTTCTCATACATCAACACTTTCTACGTCTTTTTTTCATAAAAAAACATCACTCAGACGATTCAAATAAATTTACATAATTTTTTATTTGATTATTCTCAGTAGTTTTGAGAGAACTAACTTTTTAAAAAAATTGAAATTTTCGCTTAAATATTTTATCCGTACAATTCTTAATCGATGACAGACCTCATTCGCTTGCAATATGCATAAGTAAAGTGCTTAGTATTATTTGAGTTAAAAATGAGACTTTTGTGAGCTGACATAACCTTAATATCGACTCCTACTCGTTACCATATCGATCCATTTGGAAATCGAACCTGGGCTTTAACGGAGGCTTTGGTCGGAACCATTCCCCTGTTCAAGCCATGGTTCAGTGGTTTGGATGGATCGGACATTATACGCGTTTGCAGTAGCGGCTAAGTACTGGGTCCATCCATAACGGAAATGCAATTGTGATTCAGCGTTGTTTTTCTTTAAATTTATCGTTATTCACGCAATTATAACTGTAATTTTATAATTATATAATCAATGTATCATGTGGATGATTCTTATGTACAAAAAGAAACACTTGTCAACAAAACCTAACTTTACTATCGAACGAATTTGCATCTAAATTAGTTTACAAAAGGAAAACTGTGACATATCCCACACTGATCTTATGAACGATACGGACAATGAAATTAAAATTAATTTACAACGACAAGAAGACTTGAAAAATAAAATGACTAGACTTAGTTTAGATATACAACAATTAAAACCGAAAATAGGAAACAAAGAATCGCTGGGTAACCTTTTCCATCGTGTGACACCAAAATCTCTTGGTAACGTTCATTAAATTTTTTCACGTGATAAAGTTTTCTACCAAATTATCACTTCTAAAAACCACTTTTGCTCCTTCCTTACTAATAAGTTGTATTGTACCTAAATTGTTCATATTCATGTTGCACATAGTATAAGTATACGAACCTATTTAAATAGAAAAACACTCAAATAATAATGATAAAATATCCTATCACCCTACCACTTATTGACCACTGTGTCCATCCGCTATCGACTACTGCTCCAAGCCGTGACATCACTATCGACTGCTGGGCCCATCATCATTTTATTTAAATTATTGCTTCTTTAATAATCTTACTTCAAGACAATTGTTTGCTTAACTTTACTACAATCTTATACACATAAATCATTCAATGAATAAAGATTAAACTATTATTTTTCAATCAGACGTTTTTATTGAGGTGATTCGTCTTACGCTAGCGAGTACTGGGGCGAGTACCCTTACTGGGTCCATGATGTTTGCAACTTTGTCAGTTTTTTTAATACTTAGACCACGATACAGTTGCAATAAATTTTTGTTCTAATACAAACCTAAATGTGTAAACTGATGATGAAAAAAATAATATTTCTTTTTATTAACTTGACAGACGTTATAGAAAGACATTTTTCTAATCAGACGCTATAGCTGCCACTGAGACCTCAGCATTACACTTACAATTTTGTTAAACATGTTTCAAAAGTAAAATTTTGACGGTTAAACAATACCCTTTTCCTTACTCAATAAAAACATTCTTAAAGATGTAGCAAATCATAAAAATCCAAAGAAAGGCTAATCTAATACTTGATTTTTCATCGGAATTATTTGAATATTTTATGGAATCCTTCAAAAATCGAAGGAAAAGCAATTATCGGATGTATCAGAGGGCCCGTGTGAGCGCGTGCCATTGATTCCCGAGAGAACTCAACTTGACTTTCAATGTGCGAAGAGGGGGAAACTAGGCGGCGTCGAGTCGTCTCCGCCTCTGCGTGCAAAAGCTGCTCTCGCCGGAGGGAGGGAAAAAGAGGGCGCTCAGAGAGATAGAGCAGTTTCAAAACAGGGAGGAGTGCGAGCGACACCTTTTACTAGCTATATAATGCCTGATGTAGCTATATACGGTAGAGAGCTGTCGTTGGGTCAGTCGGTTAGATTACTATCCCCGGAAACAACGCAGTTCTAGGGGTTGTGGGTTAAAATCCCGGTCAGAGCACTCAGTTTTTTCTGTGTGCTCTGGCTCGGGAAAAAAAAACCCATAACTCCGAAAAAAAAAACCAACGTTCAATACCCCACCGTAACAACTAATTACCGATACAAACTGCGAAAATAGCATGTAATGCGTACGATTGTTTGCGACTACGTG
>JAPYYV010007589.1:0-17468 GCA_030522625.1 Copidosoma aretas | reverse complement strand
GGGGGGGGGAACTCGCGCGAATAAATGTGCTTCGCGCTCGACTAAGCGCCGCTTCGATTTCAAATCAGCATGATGTACGGTATAGTGTGTAGTGCACCGCCGCTGCCCCCTGCATCACGTTCATTGGAATATATAAAACGCGCGCGCGGGCCCTCTTTTTCTCCCCCTCCGCGCCGATGCTGCTGCAGGGGTGTACAGTCGCTCGGGAAAATTTCAGCCGCGGGCTCGTCGAGCGGATGGGGTTGTGGTTTTAGTTTTTCGAAAAGAACAAAACGCGAGTTTTGAGAAAATCATCGTAGCTCTCAACGAGGTCGAGATTTCGATTTTGCGACGAATGTATCAATCAAGGAACAAGCGACACTTTCAAAACGTGGACTTGTATCTTATTTTCAGTCCAGATATAATATGTGTACTGATTTGAAGTTGATTGAACTTATTCGGTTTTAGGGAGTAATTAGATCAGGGAGTCAGTTATTTTGTGCGAAAATTAAAACAACAACCCACAACGAGACGCCCGAAGCCCTTTTAAAAACATGGATGGGCGACTACAATTCCCAAACGCAATTTCAAAACACAGGCGCGCCTCGAGCGTAAGGGAAACTCCGAAAATTTCTCGCGAGACTGTACACGCAGAGCTATACACTACGTACAGCCACGTTATTCCGCGCGTGTATCGAAATATCGTTTCCGCATCACGTCCCGGCTATTCGCTCCGGCTCACCGCGAAATAAATAAGCACGCGTATGCCGCCCGTGCCTTCGATACACGCTACGTTACACTTACCGCGGAACGGCAGGGCCGAACGGCCTGAAAAATTGTACTTTAAGAGACGCGAAATCCCTTCGATTTTTCACCCGCCTCCCTGCCACCCGGGACAATTTCTTCGCGCTGGACGTTGCTCCGTTATTATTCGACTCAAAGGTCATTTCACCGCTGAATCGGGATCCCCGCGCACTCTTCTAAAAACAACCGCGTTCAACGGTGGACCGCGCGCGGGAGATCAAGCGCGCGCCAGTCGTAATGATTCACCCGTGGACCACACGGCCCGACGAATAAAACGTCAATAATGCCCGATCGTGCGGGGGTGTGTACACGTGGACTCCGTATTATGGTAGCCGGCGGCAATTTTGGCCTAAGCGCCCGGCAGCAGCGCGACACAAATCACCCTACGCGCGTTTAAATTCGGATTACGCGTGTGGCTGTACAGCGAGCGCTGGGTGCGAGCTTAGGAGCGAATTAGCGGGGCGAGTTTCGACTCATTAGCCGCGAGCGGGCTCGAGGAGCGCTCTGATTTATCGATCCGCGCGCGTTGGGAGTTTTTTTTCCCTCGCGGACGGTATTATTCGCGGAAAGTGATATTTACACGGGCCAGACTGTAGAGAAAATGCGTTCTTTCTTTTTTTTTCCATCCCGTATAAATTTACAACGAATGTGTACATATTTTTTTTCCACCAAAAAGAAACACACTCGATTAAGGGAGTTCAATTGGTCCAGTGGCTTTCGCAGGAACGTAAAAAAAGAAGCAGAGGGGAGAAGGGCGAGAGCAAACTTCCACTCGATTTAATGAAAAACCAATTCTAATTCTTTAGAGCGCGCGCTAAACGTACGCAGCCATTTGCGCAACCTGAGCATCGGGTCCGAGAATTGGCGCACTCTCTCTCTCTCTCTCTCTCTCTCTCTCTCTGTCTTGCCCCGAGTTCTCGGTAATAGCCACACAGAGCGAGGAAGAGAGAGAGAGAAAAGGGGGGGGGGGCAGATTAATTGTAACTGCATCGCGCGGCCAGCGATTTGCCTAATTAATTCGGTTACTAATGGCCACCGCATGCGAGAGCCGGCGCTAAGAGCTTGCAGGGGATCGAAGGTGGCGCGCAAACTCCATGCCCCCCTTCCCCCAGGCTCTCACCTCGTGTCTCGTCTCCTGGATGTTGAAATTGCACGGTTTTGCGCTAATTAAGGCTGTTATTGGCTTTACGACGCGACACGCGTGTGCTGGAGAAGAGGATTCTAGCACGTGCGTCGGGAAACTGAGCTGTTTCGAGTGTACGTGATGGTCCGTTTTGCTGCCTCCTACACCCATAGTTCGCAAAATTTGATCACTGTTTAGGTGCGCAGGTCGTTTGTACGCTCTGTGGTTAGAATAGAGGCGTTTTACCATTTAGGTGTTGCACAAAAAATTAAGAAGATGACATTAACAATTGTTGAATGGTCTGCAGCTTGCTAGCGAATAGGCAGTTTGAGCACAAGTGTTTAGTGCACGTTTCGCTCAAAGTTATTTCTGTTCGATACATCATTCATTTTTAAAAAGCTCTCTCGCTCTTGTAAGAAGTCTTATTTTAAAGGTAAAAAAAAAAAAACTGGTCTTCGAAACGCAATACAAAAATTTAAACAATTGTATCATGTTAATTTTTTCGCGTGACTACGATTTTTCTCCGTTCAAAGCTTTGAAAAAGTGTTTTGGGTTATTTTTTTGATACGCCAACAATTTCTTTAAAAAATAGATAGAGTTTTACTTAATTTTATTTTTTGAGCCAAAAAAAAGCCAATTTCTCAAGAATTTAATCAGTTTCATATTATAATTACAGTTATTTCAACCAGTTCGATGTATAATATTGTTTAGATGTTTATTATTTAACCAAAAAAAGGTTTCACAAGGCTTAACAATTACAAGTTGATCATTTTCAACAAGTTGTATGTCATTTATAAAGTAGGCATCGCTGCTGTGCTTTGATCCATCGGATCTGATTTTCAAACGATACACACCGGAAAATGCCTACACTGAACATAATCTCGCATCGAAATACTTTGACCGTAAAAAGACCCCATCCAGCCCACTGAGCTAATGTACTACTCGAGACATGAAAATAAATAAATCGAACGTATATTAAAAAAAACTCAATTATAAGTCAATTATAACCATAATAAATAATACTAGCATATTAAGAGTTAATATTGAGTTAATATTGAGTTAATATTGTATTCAATTTTGATTGTCAACATGAAATTATTCACTAATTTGTAATCTAAATTGATTCTCAAAACTTTTACAGCGTATCTGATTTGTATTTCATTATTGTATTCGACTTGAACCTTATTATTGTAAATTCTATTGTGTAATGAATTTAACACCGAACTGTAAACTCCTATGTATGTTACTTTTTGAGGCCATACGTGGTTGTACCGTTTGATAAAATTCCTCGCAAAATTCATCAACGATACCTAAACCTCGAGCCCAATCCCATCCGAAGCCAGGGCGGAAGAGAGACAGGGGCACGAGCGGTCGGCCGAGGCAATCACCACCACAGCTGTCCCGATAAAGCGTACTTCCGCGGGCCTTGAAGAAAAACGCCGACGATCGGAGCCACGCCGGCGTGTCGCCTCTTAATGGAATTTCGCGGCGAGCCCCGGGAAACGTGCGCCGGCCGGCGATTACTCAAAAACGCGGACAAAAGCGCGGCCAGTCCGCCTCAAGGGCTGCAAAAAACCGCGCGTCCCGCGCCTTATCTGCCGGCAGCGGGAGAAAGAAGGGGGAGCCCCCGTGCGTTTTTGAATGGGATCAAAAGCTCCTTCCGCGCTCGCGAGCCGAAGGGGACGCCCCCCCGAGGGAGCGAGGGGAGGGGAACCGTGACGGAGGATCGCTGCCGGCCGATACCGCGCCGAGATCCCGGGGAGAAATTTTTTTTTCCCTTCCCCCCGCCCCGGCTCCCCCGCATCCATCTCCGGCAGGATGCCGTTCGGCGGACTGTTCCGCGGAAAATACGAGCCGCCGGCGATTGCTTCAATTAGAGCGGCGGCCCTCGCCAGCGACAATCTGCCCGCTCGCATCGGAAGCATGATGGGATCATTAGTGTATACTCTCGCGCGCCTATCGTGCATCGGGATTCCTGGATTTTTCTTTTCTTTTCTTCGCGCAAGATGGAACACCCGAAGATTAACGGGGCTCTAATTTGTAATGAAATCAGGGGATCCGCGCAAACGAGAGGTAAACCGCGAGAGCCTCTGGAGAAAAAAAAAAAACTTTCCACCGCTTCCAGCGCTCCTCCTGTGTATTCGACTGCTCTTTCCGGAGAGACGAGGGGAGGGGAAGAAACGACCGGGGAAAATCAGAAGAAAATCCCGGGGACACATTGTCTTCCCGGGGAGAAAAGTTGCCCCCGCCCGGCCGTTCTTTATTCAAACTTGTAATAACGTTTGGCAGATGTTTCTGATATAGGAAGGGGGGACAGTGGAATGAGCAGGAGAGGGAAAAAGAAGATGCCCGCTTTGGCCCCCGCGAACTTTTATCGAGCCAATTTAAGTTGCTGCCGGCTGCCAGAGCCCTGCTGCTGCACGAGAGAAACAGAGGGCCACGAAGCGGTATAGTGTATACATACATATATCATATACACACACCGAGTGAGAGATTGGACGGGGGAAAAGAGGCTTCAGCCCCCCGAACACGTTTGTTCTTCTCTTCTGAAGCTGCTGGTGTTTTATTTCGTCGACACGTAAGTATATATACGTGTACTCAAATACGGGAGGGTGACCGGGACGCTCTTGCTATCATTGTATGATAATGTCCGAGAGATTCGATTGGGGGCGAGCCTCTGCGCCGGGACGTAAATTTCCTCTCCGCAACTCTCTTTTCACTGGTTCTCCGCATTAAAAGTAGCACCGCCTCGAAGAGGGATTTAAAGTCTTATGCGTCTACTTATACGGGGCTCGCGAAGGGGGAGACAAATTTTCGAGTTAATAACCGAGTGAAGATTGCGCGCGTTGAATTTTAAAAGTCCCTCCCTTCCGGCGGCGGTCCTTTTTTCGGTAATGAGATGGATACTGCGGGGGGCAGGCCATCGCGCGAGAAAACTACGGGCAGTGTGAATGTATATACGTTACACGGAAGCCGCTCGCTCGGGTAATTTTATTAAACTTTCACAGAATTCCGAATCCAATTAAATTTTTCGCCCCGAGATTTTGTAATTTTATCGCCTCCCCGGGAGACGTCTCGTGGTTTAATTATGCAGAGCGGCAGAGGGGGTGGGAGCACTTTTTCTTCCTCCCATTTTTTCTTCTTCCGTGATATTCTATGAAATTAAGACGCGCAATAATATTGAATTTAAAAAAAAGTTCCGCGCGGTTCCCGGAAAAAAGGCAGCTATGATGAAATTTAACGAAATTAAAATGAAAGAGAATTCGATTAAAAGTACCTGTGGATGCCTCTGCGGGTGATTTGTGGAGCGAATGTGTGGGAGCAGCGATTTTCCTGACGATGTAAATGCGCAAGCGAGCGGCGGGGAAAAGCTGAACTTTACATTTCAGCTCACGTGCGATCTCGATCCCGACTTTCTCCCGCTCTCTCGATTTTCCATTTCAAATCGAGCGAATATCAAACGTCGAGCGCCTCATCCATATCAATCACGAGAATTCTGCATTAATGCGCGAAGCCCGACGGTTGCGATATAACGCTCATTTGTAAGTTATTTTGAGCGACGGTGAAAAATATTTGCCATCCATCAAGTTTTAAATTTGATTTCCAAATGAAAAATGTTCCGGCGAATGATCAAGGCAAACTGGGAATTCGAATCAGAATCGGTCGAAAGTTTTTATTGTAGAGCGCGATCGTGGCGAAACTATTGAAATATAAAAAAATCATTGGGAAGTGAAAAGTTGTCAGGAAAAAATAAAAATAATCTGTCCGATCATAGAATCGTGAATAAATCATGAAATTATTTGAATGATACAGGATTTACAAATATGAAGTATAAAGATAGAGAACAATTTTTCAAATTGCACTGATGTAGCTTATTTTATCGAGTAAATGTCTTAATTTATTGAACAAACAGATGTGACAGTAAAATCTGGTTTTCATGTTATTTAAAAAAGTAATTATGAATATAGTGGTCATTATAATAATCGTACAGTAATATTTCAGAAAACTAATTCATCGATTTATTATTATCTTTATAATAGAGAATTCCTTTTAAAAATACATCACTTATGTGTTTTGGGACCATAGCGTAAATTGACAACTGCATGATATACGGAGAAGTAATTATCAGTGGTCTTTAGAATACAAAATCTGATTACACTTGTTGAGTATTTAGCGTTGAAAATCAGAGTAGAGTATAAAAATGAAAATAAAAATAAAAATCTACAATCAAAATTTTTTAATGTTACAATGAATTAATCTTTTTTAAAAATAATAATCATTACGAAACAAATAATTTCATACATCATCAACTCCTTTACTTAAGGTAGTTGTACCCCAAAATGTAAAGGCAATCAAAAAAGTTTTATTTTTCAGTCAAATAACACGTAATCATCGTCATTTTAATGTATGATACTGTCACGTGCATGAGGTATATTGTAGATTTTTTTCAGATTTTTTCCTAATTTATTTATCAATATATCGTGTAAATGAAAGATTACTACTATTAAGCACAAACAAAATTTAATTATCATACGATTTCTATAAACAATGACTACCGTTTTTTTCTCCATCTAAATAGCTACAAACTCACCGTTTTTTATTTTTTAAAAAAGGTCGTATTATTGTTATAAACGCATTTGTTAATGAGTTTTTGTTTTGTTTTTGTAAATAAATGCGTTTATAGCGACAATACGACCTTTTTTAAAAAATTAAAAACGGTGAGTTGGTTGCTACTTAGATGGTGAGAAACTAACAGTTGTTTATTAAAATCAGATGATAGTCAAACTTTTTTTGTGTCAATGTGTAATAATTTTTCATTCAAACGATATATTGTTGAATAAATTTGGTAAAAATCAAAGTATACTTACCTCATGTATGTGACAGTATCATACATTCAAATGACGACGATTACATGTTATTTGACTGAAAAATGTAACTTTTTTGATAACCTTCAAATTTTCGATACAACCACCTCAATTCCAGTCTCATTTCAATCATACAACTACGATTCTTAACTCATTTTTGTACTTTTAAAACGGTGAATCAGTTATCTCTAGGATCTAATAGTTACACACTGTTAAGAAAACTGATTATGGAAATTGCAAAATTTATAATGGGTACCTACACGCATAGAGTATGATAAACTGTAGACATTTACCTCATTAGTAAAATACATGATAAATTATAGTCTACAGCAATTTATTTTATAAGTTTGATACTATGTATAACGGTAAATTTGATAATTGAAAACAATCCTTGAATTTATTAGACAGGAACAACAAAACGAACACAGTATTTGTTTCTAATAAATTAAAAAG
Source organism: Copidosoma aretas (assembly GCA_030522625.1). NCBI lineage: Eukaryota > Metazoa > Arthropoda > Insecta > Hymenoptera > Encyrtidae > Copidosoma > Copidosoma aretas. The sequence goes on along the minus strand of JAPYYV010007589.1, from coordinate 10,244 downwards.
TAATTTCAAGCATATGCTGCCATCTTGAACACAAAATATCAGCGTTCTCGTTTTATACCAACAAAGCGTACTTTGTGAACAGCTTAGTTGCGTTTATTTACCATGGAAACCTCACGGGTATACGAAAATAAGTTCTACCTTACCAACAGTACATACATTTATCTCTTACGGGCGAAGATAACAACAGCCAATAAGATGGACACGGAAATTCAGAAAGTTCAAAAACCTTAAGAAACATCGTACCTTCGGTCAAATTAGTATCAACTATTTCAGAATGTAGAAATTAAGACTTTTTGATGCAGTGCACCTGAAAATTCTACAAAAAATGCGAGAATCTATCTCAAACTGTTTCTATATGTCTTCACAAAACGAAGTTGTCATCGGGCATAGAAAGATATCGATTACAAGAAGCAAATCCACGGCCATTCAAGCAAACATACGTTATACACCTGCGTGTTAAAAAAAAAGCTTGTTTAGCTGGTCCACTCGATGACCATCAACTTTATAATTCCAGATATGTGCTTACGAGTATACCTCAAGGCGATCGGCGGTCCTCATTAAAAGAGAAACCAAACTGGCGGTGGCCACGCACAACCATGCAGATATACAGGTATACTCGGACAGTGTCGGCTCTTTGCTTCTTTATGACCATAAATTTTAAAAGTCAATAAACTTAACGGTACACAGGTGCACTTTTCAAATTTACGCATATACATGTATGTGTATATGTATACATATGTAAGCACATAAGCGTACGTACACCTTCCGAAAGTGAAGTAACGGGGTCGCGCGGCATACCTCCTCCTCCCATTCTTCTTCTTCTTCTTCTTTTGGTCTCTCCACGTGGCTCCTCTTCACAGCCTTTCATTAAGTCCCTGGAGAGATGCTGAATGAAGGAAAATCGTACAACTCTCTGCTCAGAATCTTGATGACGTGACCCTATTACGAAGTTAACCTCTTTTTTTTCGTGATCCAAGGATGACCGCCAAAAGATGGGAAAGTCGCAAACTTCAAGGCGTCCTACGGTCTGCCAGCAACGTTATGCGAGTCGGTGTGTAGGTACGTGGTGTACTTGCTTTTGCGCAGCGAACCGGATAAACGTATGTGGGAACCGGGATGTGACGCATCGGTACAGTATGTGGCCATATTATATACCATGAGAAGCGTACCTCGGTTATTGCCGTAAAAAAGCTCAATTTATTTTAATTTAGTTGAAACGATGTTTTTGTAACCGAATAATAAGAAAATATAATTATCTGTAGATAAGGTAAAAGTTTTTTTTTTAAAGTATAACGACTAATATAATCTGAGACGAAATTTTCCTTCAAATTAGTTGACGCATACGTTTCTGTACCATGCTTTACGTGCACTGAAATTAATGAAGTGAGGTATGTACAAAATTCAAAAGATTAAAATCTAACAGTTTTGTTATTTCGAAATAGTTTCAAGAAACATGCGACGCATTTCTAAAATGACGTATTCTTCAAATCATGCTTAATGTTATTTTAATTTGTTGTTTTATTTCAAACTTTGTTTGGCTTATCAAGTAGATAAACGATTTCCCCCCCCCCCCTCCCTCCCTTGATTCATTAAAGTAGCAGTTATATGTGATACAACTTTTTCCTAAACATGATGCAAATACTTGTTTTGATCTCCAAAAATAGCTTTATATGTCGATAATATAGGGGTCTATTCCATTAGATAGTAGGTTATACGGCTCTATAAGTAAATTTCAAGTTTACTCTAAGCTGATAAATAAACCTGTATAACGTAGACAATGTTGAAGAGAATGACTAATCGCAGGATATGGAAAGTTTGGAAGGTATAAATGCTGAGAAAAATCTGTTTCTCAATTTAGTGTAACTGATTATTTTTTAAGATATTTTATTTATTTATTTCTGGCAGTCCCTGTACACAGTTATAATAGAACGAATGCCGTCAAAAAAACTTAATTTATATGTAAATTTGATAAACATTTCCTGTTTAAAACCAAATATTATAAAAGCTTCTGTAAAGAGTATGCGTCTATTTAAATATGTTGGTAACAGTTTTTAGAATTATATTTATCTTTCAAATTAGTAATCACACATTATCCTGCTTTCTTGCGTAGGTTACAAAAACTATTTAATCTTTGAACATTGATTCATTTTTCATACTTCTTCCCACCGTTTCTAAGGTTTGAACATTTTTTCTGCTGCGATTCATGCGTCTTCATGTGTATCTCATAATTTCTAGTTTCCTTTATATTTATTTTGCATGCTTGGCAATCGTGGCCACCCAAGTTCCGATAGCTGTAAAATGGCTTACGATTATAATAATTACCGTCCATCACTGTAAAAAATGTACTGCAAAGATGAAGATAAATAGGTGTTCGATTCTATAGAAGTAGCTCTGTCGTAGTCATCGAAATTTTGGTGTGTTACTATTATTGCTGCAATTCAAAAACGAAAGCGATTGTCTTATACAATTTTTTACATTAGCAAAGAAGCAAGAACTTTATCAATACATCATTAATAACGGTAATTACACGTAATAACAGTGATTTGAATTGTCACCAAAACATGTAATACAAAATTATACTGCTCTTTGATTGTTATTAATGTTATTATTATCATCACTATACTATCACTATATTTATATTTCGTCGAATTAATACTTACAGAACAAATAAAATAATTAGAGAAAATTCCAAAACTATACGCAATGAGGATCATTAAAAAAAAGTGTTTTATAGGATGTAGGGAGAGGTTATGTTTATCAATGATTCTTCACTGTTGAACATTTTTTATTAAATCTATTAGTTTAGCGCTCTTCTTTGTTTAATTTTAAGTCGGCAATCGAAATTTCATCCGATGTCGTATGTCGACTTAAAATTAAACGAAAAAGAGCGCTCAACTCGTAGATTCAATAAAAAATGTTTAATAGTGTCAAACATGACCTCTCTCTCTCTCTCTCCCACGGCCTCTTAAGTATCAAAAAAAGTGTAACAAATAGTTTTTTTTTTCAAACAAAAACTTACTCATTCGTTTTTAAATCTCTAATTATTCGATTATACACGCACTTATACTTATATGCATAATACAAATGTTTAACCTACTGATAGAAAATTACTTCAGAATCCTGAATATATCAACAAAATCCACTCACTTATTGGGATAATAAAAAGTAACTTTTATAGTTGGATACTTCAAATGCGACAGCTTAGACAATGGAAACGGTTTCCCTATATATAGTATCGAAACGAGATATCGTTAATGATGTTGTAATGGGTATTTGAATGCAGAATCATTGTTTGAGAGAGAGAGAGAGAGAGAGAGAGAGAGATTGCAAACTGTTTAAAAGTATTTAAGAAAATTTCACTTTACTGGGCTGTACAAGCTTTAAAGACCACTAATGGTTGCATACAGAAAGTAAAAGAAAAGTAATTGTTTACCGAAATAACAGGTTGACTATGTGGATATCCAAGTTGAACAAGGATATACTTATTTCATAGGCTAGATGGATTTTAGCAACAAATACTTTTAGCGGAAACTTACTTGGAAAAATATGTCTGATTAACTTTAATCAAATGCCATTTTGTGTGTAGTATGAAATTTCTCTTTTCCATAATAATTATTTTGCACACTTGGCAAGTGTAGCCAATCTGGCTGCTGTTGACAGAAATCTGCTTACGATAGCATTCCATATCTGTAGCTAAAAATTCGTGGTTTTCGTTGTTGAGTCTGGTGCTGGTAGGTGCTAAGAACTGCACGGTGATTTGTGCACGGAAGCGATTGTCTAGAAATTTTTTTTTGTGTAAGTATAAAAACCAAGAGGTTTCAAGTTCTCATTTTATAGAGGATTAAAGGTATGATTGTAGATTTGTAGTGTTTGAAATTTGATTAAAAATATTTATCAAGTTTATTCAGTTTTTTAATTGATGGCATTACTTCAGACAATCATCGTAAGTGAAGGGTAGAACAAAAACTTGTATATTTTTGTTCTATGCTTCAGTTAGTAGACGCATGAGCGAGGGGTGTACGGAGTTACAGCACAATAAATTATTTAAGTACTAAGCATACGAATCAACAATAATGTCATTTTGAATACATCATGACGACTCAACAATAGTGGTAGTTTGCGCTGCGACAACGTAAACGCTGCAATATTATATTCTTCTATTCAATTGCGCATCGAAAAAATTGTATCTCATTACAATAAACTTACCTTCCTGTTTTTAGATTTCCAAGTATTAATTTTATAATTCTCGTGCTCTATATGAACGTTTAGTGGATCAAGAACTTTGGTTTGTTAAACCTTGTTGTTGCCTTGTACCTTGACAAGTTCAGAAATCCAACTCGACATTCATTTTTTACAATTCACTTAGTTTAACACTCATATCACATAGTAAAAGAGATATCACTAATAGTATAATGATAAGTTTTTAAATACATCATTAATGTCGAGTGAGAAATTTTGATTTAAAATTTCAAGTTTTTAAACGTCAGCTTGAGCTTATCCTCACACGATTGTGCAAGCTTATTCGCTTCATGCACGTTTAATGCCGCTCTCACTATTCAGGACTCTTCATGATAAATTTTGTGGAGTTAAGTTAGTTAAGTGGACGCTCTTAGCATGATTTCAGGACTTTTATTTATTGCGAGACGTTGAAGTGACACCCAGCGCCCGTCCTCTCCTGCAATAACCTAGAGCGAATATCATACTCACGGTATAGGTAAAGCAAAATAAAAAAAAAGAACAAAATCAAGATATACGTACAAAATTTTAAAACTCACAACTAACATTGTCTCATGCAATAAAATGTATAATTAGAACGTTCCGACTGATGGTTACATAACCCTCGAACGTCGGTGAATATATAATGTAGAAAGGGATTAACTTGTACTTGGGACTATAGATTATATTATAAGCAGTTTTACAAATTATTATATATTATCATTATTATTATTATTATTATTATTATTATTATTAGCATCATCATCATCATCATCATCTTCATCATCAGTTTTTCAAAGATAATTATTTTTCAATCAAATTATTAAGAATCCCAATGGGCATTATTGAGAAAGATTCATCAGATGGATGATAAACAAGAAGCGTTTTGTCATTGGATGGTTGACGATTTTTTCGTGCAGTGGTTGCGTAAAGGGAACCACTCTTTGTACTGCTTACAATTATAACTTACATTTGATTCCATTCTAGCTCTTTTTTCAACAAATATTAAATCGAATCAAACGCTTGATGCATCTATCCAACATCAGTGCGCAGTGTAGAAAAGTAATTTCCCAATCAATCCAACCCGATAAACCGATGGATCACCCCTACTCCCCTGAAAATCGTTTACCAACCCTCCTCCTGCAACAAAACATACAACACGCGAGCGGTACATAGGCAAACGCATCCGCGCGCACGCACAACACGCACGCAATCGACGTAATCGCGTGTAACGTGTAAATCTTCCGCTCCAGGGAACAAGCGAGCCTCCAACGATCGCAAAAAACAAAATCGAATCCTCGCCGCTCCACATCCACGGCGTGGAAATTCATTATACGCGCGCACATCGCTCCTCGGGTCATTAGGTGCTCCCACAGCGCGTGCGTATAAATATCGGCGAGCGCGCGCGGATAATCCTATCCTGCATGATTATACAACCGGGGCCCGATATGGACAACCTTTTGCGTGTAAATCCTCCAGCCTGGCCGTCATGAATCAGAATCTCGTTCGCTGCCGCGGGTACGCCGAACCCCTTTCCGTCGCCGATCGCGAACATATGCATACACGGCCCGCGCCTATTGGCGTGAACCATCGAAGCTCGCTCTTCCTCTGCACACCCATCAGGCACAATAGTATTACACACGCACGTACTGCAATAAACTTCCCCGATCCTCCGTGATGGGCAATTAATAAAGCAAAATCCTCGCGCGCGCGAGAGAGCCCTTCCCCTCGTTCTGCCTCTCCTCACGAGCGCGGCGCCGAGCAACCCCCCCCCCCCCCCCCCAACACGCATATCCATCCCGCGGTATAAGTGTATACACGTATATATGATTATATACTCGGGCGGCGCTGCACAGCAGAGGACAATGGCCCGCGGATCGGCGGCGGCGACGCGCTGTATACAGTGCTGCGCTACTCTTCGCTCTTCAACCTCGGAAACGGCTCCCACACCGCTCCTCCACCATCGTTCTCTCTTCTCCTTTGCTTCCGCCTCCTCGTCCTGCTGCCGAGCTCCGTTCGCGTCGAGATGCACTTCGACTGGCAAAAGAAGAAGAGCTACTGCTGCTGCTGCCCGGCGTCCGGAGAGCAGAAGAAGAGAATTATATCCAAGCGCCTGGATTTTGTTTTCGCTGCCGATTTCTCTATCCGCAAAAAAACGAGAGAAGCACGCCCCCCCCCCCCCCCCCTCTTTCCGTCCGTTTTTCCGTTTCCCGTGTGTGCCTCGACTCGTGATGTATGTATACATGTGCGAGAGAGGTGGCGACTGGAATGCGCGCACGCACGCACTCGCGACTTGGGGTCTGTCCTATTACGCCGATCCGCCGATTTTCAAGCTCGCGGGGAAACGAGTCGGAGCCCGGCGGTGGGTGTAAAAAGAAACCGACGCGGACGGTTCGCGATCGAGGATCGCAAGAAGACGACGGCGGACGGAAACAGCAGCGGGGATACGAAATTTGTGGAACGCGCGCGTATATGACAGCGGTGACCGAGCCAGCGGAGAACAGCCGAATGTACCCTGCATCGGTAGAGTCAGCCGGGCCGGAGGAGTGTACTCCTGCGTCTGCTCGGCTCTCGGCAGAATCTACTCCTCCGTCTCGTAGGGAGTAAATATATTACATGGTCCCAGAAGTGTCTCTCTCGTTTCTGCACCCATGATACGACCCAAGCCGCCGCGACGACGACGACGACGACCATTTAGTTACTCACGCACACCACGCAGTACAGCGGGCGCGCAGAGGCACTTGAAGGGAGTTGGAGGGGAACCAACAGCGATCCACTCGGGCCCCTCACCTGTAGTATAGCTGGGCGATCACACACACACACACACACTCAGCCACACAGAGAGACGCGAGAACCCGGGTGCCCGCGGGGTAACGGTATATACACGTCCAGGTACGAAGGAGAGAGAGAGAAAGAAGAGGATACGCGAACGGACGGTGGCGCCACGCGGTGGTGTTGCTCGGCGGGGCTCTCTCGTAAGGCCCACGTATAACAATAATATATACACATATACCCTCCGCTCCTTGTTGCCCCGCACGCGATACAGCACAAGCCCCGACTCCATACTCACGGAAGGGGAGGGGGGACTACTCTCCTAGGCGAGGTCGGGCCGCATACCTCAGAGCGCGATCGCTCCGTGTGTACGAAAGGTGCGCGTTGGCTCGATCGCTCCTTGGCCGTCCGTGTACGTATCGCGCGCACATTCCGTCCGTCTTTTTGAGATTCGCACGCGCATGGGTGTACATGTGTGTGCGCGTGTGTGACAAAAAAGGTGGACCACGGGAAGTTCGGCGAGCCGCGGGGCCCTTCGTTTCGCACTGTAATATGCTCCGGTCGTGGCCGTTGGATCATCGTACCAGTTTTTGATCGTGACCGCGTATTGTCCCTGTGAAACGCGGGGGTTGTGAAGGCGAGCGCAGCTGCTGCTGCTGCTGCTGCTGCTGCTGCAGTGTGCAATATTTCGTGCAGTGTGCAGTATATTGATGTGTGCGCGTGTGCCGATCTGCGGAGGCTGCGGCCAGTATTGGATACGTCTTCCGTTCTGCTGTCACTGATGCTACCTTAGCTTACTACATCCACTATACTTTGGACATACTGCATTGTCATTTAAGTTCGGTGCGCCGTTCTGGTAAACTGTTGTACTTACCGATCGCCGCAGAGTTCTCGCGGTGTCTCGCACGCGAGAGATTTACCTGGAAACGGTGCGGTGGTGGTTGTTGTTGCTGCTGCTGCTGCTGAGAGGAGAGGAGTCCATACCTGTAAAAGGGGGGAAACGCCCGCGCGAGTCCGCAGCACGAGAGTGTATTATACGGTATAGGTGAGTATACAGTAAAAAAAAAAGTCAGTCCTCTCTACCTTTACTCCTCCACTGGCTCGCGAGAGAGCTGGGACCGCGCTGTCGAGGTGTGTGTCTGTGTATACATCATGGGGCGGGATCGACGTCCGGTTCCCGGGATCCGTACCTGAATGGCCGGTTTAGAATCCAGAGACAGAGAGAGTCCGACTCGTTGTAGCCGATTTCTCGTATAAAGCCATATATTTATATGCGTGCATGCCCATGTCTCTCCGTATCTCCCTATACGTACATGCGTGACTCGCGAGCGAGGATAATACGTATTCTCCGTTGCCGCGAGTTATATACCGCGAGAGAGCCAGGACACTGTCCTCGCCGCTGCTGTTGTTGTTGTTGTTGCGGTTGTTACTGCACTGTTGCAGCAGTAAGCATACATGGACACGCATGGCTGAGTCCCTTTTTGCTCCTGCGTCGGGTACATGTATCATACACGCGCGAAGGGGGTGAGCGGCTTCTCGGGCTTCTCACGATCATCGTGTGCGCGAGGACGCGGGTGCGTCGAAAACCGGCTGGCTGTTGCCGTTCGGGTGTCGAAACACCGATTTTTGCAGGATCGCCGTGGTCGTCGCCGGGGTGAGGCGAACAGTGATAGTACCTGCGGACGCCCCCACCTGGTTCATCAATTAAACTCCAGCGAGCCTCCATTTGGATGATTCATATAATTGCGGGGCGCTTGCGAAACGCTCGCCGGGGTCCGTCACGACTCTCGGGGCGAGAAAACGCGGTGGTTGCAACTCGCGGTGTTGTGGGCCTGTGAAATTCTTTACATTATTTTGTTTTTATTCTGTAACCGAGGAATTTTCTCTTTTCGCTGCTGAGCGATAAAAAAAAAAAGAAAAAAAAAGGACTGTGCACTACTGTAGCACGAGGAACTGCGTTTTTACGTTGCGGGCATCGGGATTAACAATAAACGTCGGAGAGAGACTTACGAAACGAGTTTATTGCTTCAAGAGAGAGAGAGAGAGAGAGAGAGTTCAATAACCAAAGTCCGAGCTGATTTCTCGGCTCGCGGTTCGGCGCGTGAGCCGCGCTTGCTACTTGCGCCGGCTGATGTAATTGCGGGCGAGTTTCGTAATCGATGCACGATCGGGTTAATGGGACGACGGCGTTTGACATTTTTTTACCTCGTTGCGCTCGTGAGCGACAACTTCCGATGTTGTTGTTGAATACGGTGCGCGTGGTTTCATTAGCATCCGTCGATTTTTCTTCGGAGCCGAGGGAAGCGGGAAAACCATCGTCCGCCCGAATCGCGGGGTAAAAGTGCGATGGCGTTGCCCGGTGATTCCTCCCCGACCGCAGCGGACCCGAGAAAAATCGCTCGCCAAAGGAAGCGAACGGACAGCTCGCGACAACACGCTCTGCGCGCCCCGCGACTGCAGCTGATCATCCTGTATCAACTGTATACGGATACTTCAAGGGCCGCGAAATCACCCCGCATTCCGAACCCCATGGCCGTGCCTCCGCTCGCGAATTCCCGAACGCATACCGAGACCTACGGGTGCGCGCACACACGTACACACGCGCGCACACGGATAGCCGCGCGGACCTTCGCCGATAAGTAAAAGTAAACGGCGGCTGCAGCGCGGGTTTTCCATGCAAAACCGCTCGCTCCCGCGGAACCCGCGGCTGCTAGGGAGGGAAAGAGGGGCGCCGAGACGCACGTACCCGTACTTATTATACAGGTGTAAAAGTATAGGTCGACTCGACTGCTACTGCTAACTTGAAAATCAAACCGATATCCCTGCGATCGTACGTGTACTATAATGTCGATCACGAGTACAGCCGAGCCTCCTTTTGCAGGAGAATATTCCTCCTCTGCTGCATTACTCCGAGCCGGAGCATCGATGATGCTGCGGATGATTCGTTGGGTGACGAAACGCGCGACAAGTCTTTGTAGGCAGGCCTATAACTATACACACGTGCTCGAGATGAAACCCATCGTTTTCGTCTCTTCCCCGCTCAGAGTTTCTTTTGTTGCGCAACGGGAGATACTTTCGTCCATGTATATAGATATACATACGTCTATTATTTGTAAAAGGCATTTTAATGTAAGAGTCAACGTGTCGTCGCGCGCCAACTATTGGGATTTGAACTCAGCCATCAGCGCCACGCTCCGGCTGCTTTTGTAAGCGCGGAGAGAAGGCTGTGACGGCTGCCACTATGAAGTAAACATGGC
>JAPYYV010007588.1:0-19403 GCA_030522625.1 Copidosoma aretas | reverse complement strand
AAAAAGAAAAAAAAAAATAAAAAAAAAAAAAAAAAAAAAAAAAAAAAAAAAAAAAAAAAAAAAAAAAAAAAAAAAAAAAAAAAAACGATTAGTCTCATTTTTGAGATGCGCGCGTGTATCCGAACTCGGATTGAATAGTTGGTTCTCAGACTACACGGCTTGGTGAAATCTTTCACGCCAATATTTGATAAGCGTGCCATGGTATCGCGAAAAAGATGCATAAGGCTACATGTTTTTGTTACAGTCGCGTCGAACGAGGAATAAAGCAAAGTCCACACGACATAATGATACTTATGTAACCTTTTTTTTTTACCCGAGAAAATTTTAATTAAATCTCGTATCGAACGTTACACTTCCTTTATCAAATTCGACCTTTTTTTTCCCCTCAGCCATGAGCAGTATAACTGAAGCAAATATAATTATCATCGCGTTTAACCGGACTGCTGTAGTATTGCAGAAAAAAAAATCTTGGCGTAGTCACAACAACAAATTTTTCCAATTTTCATGTAGTTCGAGCTTTGCTATTTGCATCGGGTACAAATCATGAGTTAGTATTTCAATATCCGAGAAAAAAGAATGAAAAATATACGTTTCGATTCGTAAACATATACGTACAACGCAACAAAGCGCTTTGTACCGCGTCGAGATATACTTACGTATTATATTATACACCATGTTTATTCTCGTGACAATCTATGCACGTGTTAATAATATGTTTCAACATACTATATATTACGTCGATGATATTCGAATACAACTTGACAATTTTATAGTCAACTCGACTTGGAATTATATACTCGGTTGCTTCTGAATAATCGATATTCTTGATCGCGCAGTAGCGCTACGATGCGTCACGCGCCAAATAATTTGTTTGCTCGTATTATAGATACCTCTGACGTATGAGGTATTTCTTTTTAATTTTTACTACGAGTATAATATGCCCTAGCCCATGGAAATTAAAAAATTTTCTGACCCTTGATTCCATTGAAAAGTTTTTCGGTTGTACGTAAAAATCACAAACATGTAAGAAATTATAAAATAGAGTATTTCTTTTCGCGAAACACTATACGGCGACCAAAAGTCCAAAGGCCTAGTTTTCTACTTGAGATTTAGAAAATTTTGTGGAAATCATGCACAAGCAGAATACCACCATGATCGCAACTTCAACTCCAGAGGGAAGGCTCCTTTCCCCCAAAATAATCATGCATATGAAATTCAGGGATCTGCAGAGTCCATTTTTTGTTCGGCCATTCGCAGTTTGGCGCCGATTAGTAAACAAAAATGTGCGTAGACCTATTGTTCCGATACGAGCCGTCAGTCATGCTCAGCGTAGCTCAGCGTTGACATGGTATATCTGCTATATAATAATATACGCGCAGACATTCATGCGGTGCGCGCGCGCGCTCCTCCCGTGTGCTTGTATGCCGATGTAAGTACTTGGGTCGCGCAGCCACCCTCTGCTCTTGACGCGACTCACGGCCGCCGCGTAGTCCTCGCGAGCCTGCGAGCAGAACAACACCTCCTTGGCTTTTTTTTGTCCGTTTCGATCTCGGGAGCGCGGACTCTGGGGTCGAATCAGTTGGAACGATCCGGACCGTGCGCGTACAACTACCGTCGCTATTTTTCTCGCCGCCGGTATATACTTTGCACCCTATAATCACTCACCCGAGTATACTTGTAACATACAGTGTACAGCCCCCGTCAGGCATGCTTCCCTTTGTCCAAGGCCGCGCTGGTGGTCGTGCAAGAGGCGCCCATCGCGACTGGGCTCTGAGGAATTGAAGTTGACAACGATATTGCTCGTCGAAGGGTCGAAAATCGCGTGAGTCAATTTACATTTTGCCGCTAAACTTTCGAAGGAACCGTCAACTAGTTTTGCGCTGATCTGCATTTTTCATCCACCTTTTTTGTAATCTCGCTCTCTTCGCAAAGACGAGCTGCAGACTTTCCGGAACCGTGGATTCGAAAAGACTAGCTCGTTGGCCAACGAATGATGAAATTCGAAAACAAGACAGCGATCGCGAATGAAATCCTTTCCCCAACGTTGTCCCGACTGCGCTGTTGTACAATTCAGCGTAATACTCTGACAAATTGTTTCGGCGCATGTTTTTCATACTCATCGACAGCGGCTGCTGCACCGTCGTATCCTGTACCCCCGCAACTCTTGATCCCCCTCTTTTAACATTCGTCGGTGGACAGCGCCACGTTGATCCGCCCTCCAAGGTTTACCTCGAATCGTCAAGATCGAGCCAAAGCGGCGCGAACGCGTACGACCAATTGGTTTTAGACAGCGTCCGTTTCGCTCGAACAATACATTCAGATCGAATTAGATTTTGATGGACGGCCTATTTGCTTGCTCTCCTCGATCAAAGAAATTCCAATCGAGCCAAGGTTCATCATTTCCACCTCGTCTGCGCGCAATTATACGGATGAACGATACTCGTATACCGAACCTAAAGTTAAGTATTCGGCGAAACAACGTGTTCTCACGAGAGCTATGTGCTTTTGTACTGTTACCGAAAGGTGTGGTCAGTCTGTCTTTTATTCGGGACAGATAGGTACAAAAGTTGATCCCATCGATCGGATGATCCGCAGGGTCGCTCGGCGATGTCGCCGCCCATGTTCAACTCGACGCGCTACTGCGACACGGCTCCCGAGCCCGTCCCGAGGAGCCTGTTCGCCGAGGGTTTCGACTACGAGGACCTGCCGATCGACATGCGCTTCAACGACGGCCACGTCGTCAGCGTGGTCTTCTACAGCATCCTGATGGTGATCTCGGCCATCGGCAACACGACCGTCCTGACCCTACTGCTGCGCCGAAGCAACAACAGGCCCCGCACGCGGATCAACAGGATGCTCATACACCTCGCCATAGCTGATCTGCTCGTGCGTTAAATTCATCACCCCCCCCCTGTCTCTTACTTTTTCCGTCCGATCGGTCGCGGCTGTACGTTCATTTCGACTGGTCGGAGAAACAAAATCTACTTTCTCCGCTGTCCGCGGCTAAATGAATCATGGCATCGAGAGTGATGCACGAGGTAGGGGGGAAAGAGCTGCAGCCGTGTGATGAATATAAGCATGCTTGAGTTGTCGCAGGTGACGTTTCTGATGATGCCTCTGGAAATCATCTGGGCCTTTACGGTGCAATGGAAGGCCGGTGACTCGATGTGCAGGCTCATGGCTTTCTTCAGAATGTTCGGCCTCTATCTGTCCTCCTTCATTTTGGTCTGCATCAGCGTCGACAGGTAATAATCTTATTTGTACGCACAGTAAGTACTATACCGTACTATACACAATATTATGTAGATGCCTGCATGCAGTCTATACTGCACTGCACTATAATATAATATATGTATATAGTCCGTGCCAAAAAGTCTTCTCAAATCGGCAAACTTAATTGTTACACTCTCTCAGGGCTGAGACCGTTTTGTTTTATTTTTTTATTTTTTCTCCTTGTAGGTATCACGCGGTGTTGCGGCCACTTCAGATGATCGACATCGATCAAACTAGAGGAAGGTTCATGATTGCCGGTGCTTGGATACTATCCACCCTCTGTTCGGCTCCTCAGGTAATTTTACTTTCGTCAGGAAAAACAGCGTCAATCGAGCTACTACCCCTATATATACTTTTTTTTTTTTTTTTAGTAAAAATAAATACCTACTTACGTAGTGTATTTATTTTTAGGCTTTATTGTAAACGAGTACATACATAGCCTTGTTTCAGTAATAAGGCACACTTTTTTACATTATTGGTTACATATTACATTACATAATATATTGGTACAGTTGATTCTTTACAAATGTTATTATTAACAACATTGTTTATTGGTACAGTTTTGTATTCGTTGGTGCGGTGGTGTGATCTCATATAGACCACCTCGAGAGCGAAGGACCTATAATTGAGTCGGCGTCAAGAGTGCAATCTCCGTCAAATACAGCTCAAGAAAGACTGAGTGAATTCACCGGGAATCGAACTCTCTACCCCTCAGAGCATTGTTGGTTCTGTGACCAGCGCGCTAATCACCGAACCAACGCTGCTCCCTATATATACTTATAATATGCAGTATATAATGCAATGAGGTTTTAGATATTTTCACGCGAACATACTATATACTCGTTATACGGTGGCGTTGATCATATTATTATATGCGAGCCGAAATTCCGCCTAGAATTAATCCAACTCTATTTACGGTCCGTATACTTGAACAAAAAAAATCCATTCGAGGAGTGCTAGTTGGCACGATTCCCGTCAAATATTTTCTCCCGCCGATAACTTTTTATTCAATTATTTGTTATTCCTTGAGGCAGACCTTGAGGATTTTTTGGAAAACCCACAGTGTCCCCACTATACCCACTCAAAAATATCGTAGCGCGAAATTGTGAAGTTAGTCTACAATATAATGACAAATACACTTTATTTTGTAAAAATCGTCTTCTGTATGCTCAAAGGTCTATTGTCAATCGAATATACCTTTTTTCTACGCCAACACCTCTGAATGCTAATGAAAAAACAAAAATTATGCAATGGGATAACAATTATACATTAATCTCCTTCCTCGGAGGACTATTCATTTTACGTAACTATATCGCTTGATCCTATTACAATTATACGGCAACGGCAATAGTTACAATTTTATGCATACAATACACATTCCTCTTGCGGCACAAAAATATTTGAACTTAAATTCTTGAAATAATGATAAACATTTGTTTTTTTGTCGCAGGCATTGATTTTTCACGTTGAGAACCATCCGAAATACACATGGTACACGCAGTGCATCACATTCAACTCGTTTCCGAGTTTCACCCACGAACTCACTTACTCTGTATTTGGTATGGTGATGATGTACTGGGTTCCTCTGATTGTCATAATTTACACTTACACCAGTATTCTCGCAGAGATGTACAGACGGTCCAAGGACTCAAGCTCTGGTAAGCGTACAGACCGATATATAGACGTTATCATACTCACACATGTATACATAAGTTTATACAGTTACACTCTTAATATACAATGTAACTAATAGAGATCCTTTATCAATCACCGTTCGCTCGATGACGCTATTTTTATTTTATTCATGAAAATATTTTTTGCACCCAACATAAATCATATACAAGAGCCCCTTCAAGTATGTACTCTTAATGGGCCTGCATAATTTTGAGACCAGTTGGAGAAAATGCAGGGATAAGGAAAATAGAAAAAGTAAAACATTGATGTTAGAACGTGGCCAAAATTAATTTAAAATAAATAATCCAAAGGTATAATCACACGCAGAACTAACAAATAACAGTATGCATGCAACATTTTTGATTTCGACGTTTTTTCAAATCAATGTGTAACACATTGTTACAATATGTAGATTAGTAATATTAACTATTTGGATACACACATGTTAATATTAGTGTCGTTCGTTTGATTGACGTTTAGACAGGATAAGACGTTCCTCCCTAGGATTTCTAGGACGAGCAAGAGCTAGGACATTGAAAATGACTGTTATCATCGTCGTGGTTTTCTTGATTTGCTGGACACCGTATTACGTCATGAGCATGTGGTAATCTATTATCTGTCAACATTGACGTTTTTTAGCTGATCCAGAAAAAAAAAAAAAAAAAAAAAAAAAAAAAAAAAAAAAAAAAAAAAAAAAAAAAAAAAAAAAAAAAAAAAAAAAAAAAAAAAAAAAAAAAATTAACGACAATGAAATGACGTTTGTTTTGAAGGTACTGGATTGATCAAAATTCCGCAAAAAAAGTCGACGTAAGGGTACAGAAGGGTCTGTTCCTTTTTGCCTGCACAAACTCCTGCGCCAACCCCGTCGTTTACGGGGCTTTCAATATTCGCAAGGGCAACAAGGTAAACTATTTCAACTGTCTTGTCGTTATACTCCTATTATTTCAAGTTTGTGATGTTTTGTGCAACTTTGGGTAGCATTGGTGATTCGAAAACATTGAAATTTCAAAAAACATGTACATACACCGACGAATTTACTTACAACGAATTCACTTCATAATCAATTAACAAGTAATGTTCGATCACACTTTCACCGAAATTTATACCATCAAGTAACAATTTTTTCTTTTTTCTCATTGGTCAACTAAAATTTAAGACAAGAGTAACAGCACGATCCGCTTTATTATACTGCATCGATGCTTTTCAAAGCTCTCACGCTTTTAATAGAAGAAAATAACGTAATATCAATACGTACGTGGCAAACCAAGAACAAAAGCGGCATTAAAAAAAAAAATGAAAGCAAAAAAAAAAAAAAAAATTTAATCAACTGTTGTGTGTAGCACAGTTAAGAATAGGTTTTCTGTTGCATTGGTTGTAGGCACCGGTACGAGCGCCCACCTTAGAAACACGAGTGACACTCTCGATTAAGCTTATCGCTTGACGATGTCGCAAAAACGAAACGAGTGCACAGGCAGATTTTTCTGCAGCGTCACTCTGCAGAACTTTCTACCAGCGGTCACAAACGTTATTGACTTTTTTTTTTTCTCATTTTTTCCATTTTTATGGTGATTAATAATACACACCCAAGTAGTCAAGAGCTTGATTCACCAATGTCAAATGAACAGTGTTATCGCTATCTGCAAGTAACATATTGTTTCACTGTACATATACGCGTTCTTACATCTGAATAAGGGTTCTGCAAATGAAATGGAAAGTGGTATACGATATTACATTTTTTAGTCTAATCTTTGTGTGTAAATTTTTCAGATATGCATAGAAATCATTAAATACAATATTTGATCTCATTTACTTCATTAGTGAAGCTAAGAAAAAAAAAAAAAAAACATTTGTACATATTTTATCAAATTTGTTTCAACAATGTAAATATTGAAATTGTATAAAGGAATCAAAACGTAAAAATAGGAGAAAAAAAACATTAATAAGTAGTAATATGATGTTCAACTCGAATCTCATACGATGAAATAGTCACGTCGGGTACAATAAAACAAGTATCTTTTGTAGGTGACCAGAAAATGGGACGTTCACACTCTTAAGTGATCCAGACTTCGGGAAACAACTTTGTATCCAAACAAAATGCTCATGCCTATTTTGTAATGTGTCGCTCATGTATAATAATAAAAAAATATGCATTTATATAACTATGTACCCTAGACAATAATAATCGAATCTTGATCTGTTTATTAGAGTTACATATATGAGGTAAAAGTCACCTCTTGATGTGTGCTCCATGATAACATACGTACTTATTAAGTGCTTCTTTCAGTGGTCGACATCCAAAGGAAAGACCGAGGATCGATTAGCGTTTACTATACACATATCATAAGTATAGCTGATGTGCATATTAAATGAAATTTAAAAAAATAGTGTAACATCGTCAATTGACCATTGAAGGAAAATAAGAGTTTTTCTAGTCTCGCGCTACCCGAGTGGGTATAATTGCAAATAATATTATCATTGTTATGTTATTATTATCATCACTATCATTAAAGTAACTAATACAGGCAAAAATAATATCCGAACGTTCTCATGTAATTAATTATTTATTCACGAATGGATGATCGTTACGCTCGCATTAACGCCTAGTGCCAAGTATCGTTAATAAATTATATCTCATAAGCTAATATGAATCTCATTTTATATAGTTTACATACATGTATATATACATATACCGACCAAAAAACTTTGTGTCTTTCTTCACCTTACTTATAAATTTTCTCCTCTCCTAATCAAATCCTTGTTAACGTATAATACAACGAATTGTCCGATCAACAAAGAAGATTAATCCAAACGTGTCACACTCACATTAAGTAATGTCTTGAGCCACTACTAAATAATCATACACAAATATGTAACGATAAAAACAGAGTCACCGTGCAAGTACAAAACTTAATTGTTTATACACCATCGAACATGAGTTTAATATCGTAAGGGAGACAATTGATCGAATAAAAAAGCAATCAATAAGCTGACGAGGAAGAAAAAAGAAAAAAAAAAAAAAATGTGAGTAGTGTGCTGCACCCAATGTAGGAGGCGAGCTAGAACAAAAGAAAGAGAGAAATTGGCGGATGGCCGAGAGTATAAGTTGGCAATATCTATATAATACATATAGCTTAGTTCTACCAACTGGCAGCATCATCATTATAATCTTGTGTTCAGGAGGACTCGGTATCCCTGCAGAGAATCGTTACAAACTCGAGCCTGGGATCTGCCGATAATGAGTCCGCCAGCAGCTCGCCAGTTGAGCACTACCAGATGTCATCGTTCCGAAGACTGCAGAAATCACAGGCGAGCACGAGAGATGGTCTCCTGCTCTGAGCTTGGCCACTGAGGTAAATTCGTATCCGACATATTCCTTACAAATGCCAAGCTTGCTCTACATATAGTCAAGTTATTCCAACAAAATTCACTATGTTCGGTGATCAGCAGTGATTGCGTAATCAACAATTTGACGATTAAAATTTTTACCGCCGATTATCATCATAGTGCACGAAAATTTCATTTGTTGATCGAGTGATAATGAATGGGAATTTTTATTGATCAATTGATTTATTGCTCCTCTGTCGATTTTTCATTCAATTAGAGCGAGTTTCGGTGAACAAACTAAATGTTACACCATCCATTTATTTGTGGTCAAACAGCTGCAGTTATGAGTTAATGAAACAAGAAAATAATGTTTTTATTAAAACTTGACTGTTGCAGAGCATTATTAACAACAACGTGAGCCTAATTAATCTAATACATACATACATACACGTGTAGCGGATAAAGAAAGAGTAGAAGAGGAATACAGGAAATAGAATACAGGTAAACTCGAGTGACGAGGAATGGATCCTCTATATTTGTATCCGAGGCAAAACTGCAGACACCCAACATTAAAACCAATGTATTGTTCGATGCCCCTAATTTATTATCATCTCGAAGCAATAAAATCATAATGTAATCGATGTAATGTCGAGAAGTAGTAAAAATTCAGTAATCCATGCATTACGGTTACGTAAAACCAACGTCAGCATGATTGAGGCAATAAACCTATGTCTATAATTACGTGCTATTTATATAAAAATATGATATATTTATTTATTATCAGCCTATTGGCCCAGATAAGGACTTGGTTTGCAAAGAAAAAAAATTATTTTCTTAACCCACTCCCATACCATACTTATAATCATATACCTCCACACATACTTAGACACACGCCTTCGAATGCTCCTAAAAAAACATTCGATCCCGTTTCTATTGCGGTCAACAGCTTTTGGCTTACTTTAAATGTTATTTACAATAGGATATTCCCAAAAAGCTAAATATAAACTCATACATACATTATAATGTGCACAAGGCTATACAGGTATACATATTCAGCATCATATTTATTTTTGTTGTCTTACTTGTACTTGTATCCTAAAGCGTTTTCATTGCGGGCTCTGCCCCTCCTTTGGTTCACCTTTTTCCCCTAAAAATTAAATTCCGATTGGGCTCTGTGAAGGGGGGGAGAAGATCGATAAAGATTTTGATGGTGTCATCCTTGACGGAACTTTATCGCGACACCTTGCCTTTAAAAAGCGCTTTCACGTGCGCATCCAGCGAATGATCTGTTTATATCGTACATTGTTTTCTTCGTCATAATTTATTTTCAATATTCGTGATTGGCATTCATAGCTGTTATTTTTATTTAAAATGGCACTGCTGCAATTTATTTGTAAATCGAAATAAAAATCATGTAGCGTGGCGTTACCACCATTTTTACAGTATATTTGTATCGTCCATTTTGGGTCCCGAGTACAATACATATCACGTGGTTGGTCACTGAATAGATCAATCAATTAAAATCAACCAATCAATCTTCCCCTCTATCTTTCTTCCACCCCCCGATGATATATATATATATATATATATATACAATACTTTACACCCTTGCGCAATTTTAGCTCGTGCTGAGAAGTCGCGAGTCAATCTTAGTGTACTATACATTATTTGTTATACTATTATATACAAGTATAGTTGTGCGAAGAAACATTGCTTTAATATCTACATATATATAATAGAGATACGAGCGCTCTCCTTTTCTCTCCGTTTCACGCACAGTAGGTATAAAATATCAGTATACTTGCAATGTGAAAAGAAAATGGTAAAAACGGAGGACAGTAGGCATACGAAATTGCATACGCGCACGTGGGTGCCCTTTTATAGGATGGCTTCCTACGCGACCTGTTACTGCAGCCGAGCGCAAGGCCGACCGCACCGTTGATGCAGCGTGTGGAACGAGCCGCGCCTGAAATTCTAATTTTCCCCCGCCCCTTTAGTTTCTCTCGTGTAGAAATTTACTCGCATAAACGTCGATGATACGTTAACTTCATGATATTTACATAAGTACCCGTGTGCCATTTATATCGTGTAATTATATAATGTGATCCGTATTGTGCATGCCGTCGACTCGGCGACATAGAGCGCTATCTTATATTTTCAGGAAAAATAGTGCTCTCCCGAGTATGAGCTTTTTTTCCCGGCAAACCTTGCAGCGTCGCATTATAAATTAAAAATTTTTTGTCTAAAATCCTTCTATATCTCTACCAAACGAATCACATGCAGCAATATTTGTAAGAATTTGGGGAACAAACAAATCCATAATAAATTTTTGAACAACTCTATCGACTAGAACCAGTTTGAACTGAAAAAATTAATGCGTTACAAGACGTAACAGATTTTTTAGCACGTTCGGTAAACACACTAAATCAGTAATTAAAATATTATACATTCTGGAGGCGTGTATCTCGATTATTTAAAAAAAAAAAAAAAAAAAAAAAAAATGGATAATGGATCTGATTATTTTTGAATCGCTCATTAATACTACCGCATTGTATTGAAAAAAAAAAAAGTAATTTAAAACTATACACACTTTAAAATCATTATTTTAACACCGTTCTATTTCTGACATTAAAAAAATTTCAAAAATGTAAATTTTCCTCCACTCTTTCTTGCTTTTTAAATATAATTTAAAAAAAAAAAAAATACATTTTTTATGTCCAATACTTGTATTTTTTATTTTAATTTCAACAAATTAGAGTTCGTACTTTTTCTCAGTGAATCGAGGTTTTTTTTTCCCGTTACGACACTCATGGAGGTGTAATACCTTCTCCATATTCTTTTCTTTTTTACGGTTTGGACAAGGGGTGAGGGTTATTGGTGATAATGATATTTAGAAAATATACGGTTTCTATCTGCTCTAACAGTGGCCATGAAAGAGAGTATATAATGTATAGTATACGTTAATTAAACACATTGTCATATTGTATGACAATGCAAGCTCGGTATAATGTGTATAAATATATAGGTGCATTGGATCCAAGCGGATTTCGAATGCATATAATTACAAGGTATACATCCAGCGATATATCGGACAGCTCTTTAGGTACTCTGGTTAAATAATTACGTGCGTACATCAAGTGATCTTGAATGAGCTTTTAAACCGACTTGATACCTATATAACAGTGCCAGGCACCATTTATATTTTTTGTTCTCCTCCGATTCATGCTGCACCTTCGCTTTCTCAAACAAAAAATACTTATTAATAAATCATTGCAATTCATCCATCTTAAGAATAGTGACATGTAGATGTAAGATAAAATAATTATATTTTGTAGAATGCAGAGAAAAATTGTTCTAATCAGAGTAGGAACATTTCTAATAATCTTGAGTATGCTACTCATATGTACACATTTTGAACTTTGCTCCCTTCATTTGAATTCTGGTTTCGCGTCATACCAAAACATAATAACTCCGCGAAAAGGTGAACTCGATCTAAGTACTATTTGTGCCATAGAGCATTAGCGTTACGCTCCACGCATATAAAATTGTACTGTACCAAAATGATTTCCCACTTAAAAAAGTGATAAAAATATTTTGAAGTCCGAAGTGGAACGGTTCAACGACTTTTCAATGATCTTAATAATATCGCCCCGTTGTTGCGTACCTAGAGTACAGATGATTTGGTTACCCCTCACACGACAACCATGGTTCATCGTGATATTGGGTAAAGCTCTGCGTGCTTTCGCCTGAACAAGTATTCATAGGTATGTATATTTATGAGTGCATTATAATAACCACGCCTGCTACGCGATAAAATATTTATGCAATACGTGGTGAAATATCTGCACGAGTGAAAGAAAAACCAAAAAGCGCCGCATCGGGTGTGTTGTATAGCAACAACCGTATATTTATAGTATTGATAATTATGAGAGGGAGACGATCCACCAGCCCCATCATCATCATCATCATCATCACCATGCGGGCAGTCATCAGGCAGCCTTGCGGCGAAAGCGGGGAAGAGCAGGGGCCCAAAAATATACTCCTAACGATTTTATTTTTGTGAATAGCCAAGCGAAGCGATTTGTGACAGTTTGTAAGTTATATACTGATGGCGACATTGGCGACGCGGTGGTATGTATACACATGTATGCGTATTACGACGACGAACGACTGACTGTAAAGCTCGGTGGCTGCTGCAGCACATGATGTTTGTCCGATGGTGGGGGCGATGATGGGGAGGAGGAAAGGGCATCGCGGCGACGACGTAGATAGGCTCCAGCGGCATGTAGCATCAGGAAAAAGGAGCAGCAGAGGGACAAGACAGAAGGGAGAGAGAGAGAGAGAGAGAGAGCTGCCAGAGGGAACTCGTCGTGTGGGCGCCGTATAAAACCGCGCGCGACCGACCCGGCGCGTTCCAGAGCACTTGGTTACCATCACCTAGTGGAGTCGCGCGATCGTCGTCGTCGTAGTCGAGGGACGCGTCGACGTCGGTTCTCGCAGCTGAGACTGCAACGTTAGAACAAGCCAGCAGAAGGTGGGTGCGCGCGTTCGGTGCGGCTGGACCCGCGCGAAACTTTGCCCTTCCGCGTCGACCGTTTGTTTTTCATCCGCGGGTGCTGCTGCTGCTGATCACTGAATTTGTTTTTCACCACCCCAAGTGCTGTGACTTATCTCGTCGATTGTTGCCCAATTTCGATTTTGCACGAAATATTCCATGTGGTCCGTCGAGTAGATTGTCTGCCAGTTGGGCCTGCAAGTAATGGGTCGTTGAAATTTTCATTGGTTTACGATATAAAACACATCAATTTTGATGAGTATATTGGTAAACAGTAACGTTAATTTACCATCAACTATACCCAACTAACTTCATCGAAACTTACGTAGGTATATTAACAACTGATATTTACATTGTACCCTATAGATAGACAGAATAGATGTATGTTCAAATTCAATCGAATGGCAAAGATTGATCGATAATAAATTCAACCGAGTGCTCGCGTTCATCAGCTCTGTTGTCAGAAAATTTTTAATATAAATTTACGTTGGGTGGGCGCTACTTGGGTATCGTTTGTTTTATAAATGCCAATACTATTACCCTTGCGATACTTGATTCATTATTGCTATCATAATAATAATTATTATTATATACGTATTATGCGAGATGTACTGCCTAAATAAAAACTTTTGAGTACTCGAAGCGCTGAAAATAAATTAATTGTGTACCCATTATACTACTATTATCATTTTGTTGTTACTGGGGCACATTATATTAGGTATATAATCATAGTAGGCACCATAATGCGATTAAAAATAACTTAGCCCACTTACTGACTATACACACAGATACGCTTGGAGTCCACGTTGGGTTTTCTATATGATAGGTATGCTTATTATTAGTCCATTCAACTTTGGGCGACCTAATATTTTTTTTAGCATTTTTTCCTTTTTCTCGAGTCACCTTTTTTTTTGTTTGTTTTGTACGTACTTTGCGAGAAGCACTCTTGTGATAAGTATATGTAGCAGCAGCAGCGGCAGCCGCAAAAGCTGCGATCAATTAATAAGTAGGCATTTGATCCACGAAAAGAGCCATAAACTGTATTTTGGGTGTACAGATCGGCAGAGCACATTATTTCCGGCAAGATGCGAGGCGCCGCCACGTTCCTGCTCTTCGTGGCGCTCGTCACTATTTCTAGCTCGAGCCTCGCGCCTGACGAGGGTAAGTCAACCAAAAAATGTTTCTCTCTCCCTCTTGCTCATTAATGATGCAATAACACACGCATACAAGTTCGCGCGCGCGCGTCTCATGCGTGAAAAAGCTTGTTTCCAACCTTCTAAATTTACCCTCGCGCCCAGCTCACATAGTCGTGACAACGACCGCACTAATATATACTTACTCTGGGAAACGTTTCCCCGTGGCTAGCGAAAAATCATCAAAAACTGTGAGGAAATGTATTACTATAGATTCATCTCTAAACGACGCTCGAATAACAAAAGTTCGCTTGCACCGCCATATTATCTCATGCTTGATAAGTATATACTATACAATTCTGAAATTGATGGACTTTCTGGCAACGTCGTGCTCTCACGTCGGATGAACAATTATTGGATTGCGGCTTATTTGCACCCACTACATCAGCCCCTAAAAAGAGCACACACTCAAAAAAGTCCCGGTACCTGTGTAATAATTAAGTAAACATCTTCACAAGTACACAAGAAAATAGATCCTGCGCTAGATATTTCCGCGATTCCGATGATTTCCCCGTTAAAATTAGATCACCGCTGGATCAATGAAAATGTATGCACTGTTAATAAATATAAAACTAATTACCATACTGCAGCGTAACATTCGCACATGTATATAATATGTCTGTTATAATATCCATCGGTATGCATATACAGATTTGTATATTATTATATATCAATACTTGAGAAGTTGTCCGTCTTTCTGTACACCTGTATTAAGCGCAATTCGTGATCCTTGTCTTCTAGATGTAAGTACATTCGCGTCAGGGTACTCGTGGTAGTTCATTTATTATACGATGCTAGGTGGATATACTCAGTCTCTTGCCAATGACTCTCCGATGCACTGCGAATGTGCGAATACTGCGATCGAGTCGGAAACCCGTCCTGTAATATACTTTACTTACTTACCTTATACCTACAATGTGACTAGTATCGAGTAAGAAAAACCCGTGGTACTTACTTACTATCGAGTGTGTCTGCAAAGCACAAGACGCCGGGTCAGTCAACTCGACACATGTTATGCCTGTACTTGAACATTCCGACATTTCCGTGATTTTATATAGATACTTAAATGCCTATACTGCACATTATAATCATTATGAATGCATGAGCGGACAAATGTACTCTATATGTACATATAGGTATATTACGGGTATATTATATGTAGTGCATATTTTCGGACTGAAAAATTTTTACAGAGATATTTGAGTTGAATTAAGAAATTTTCTTGATTTCATCAGCTAACGATTGCGTGTATACATACAGGAAGTATAAATGAAAACGAATGTCATATACGAATAGATGGTTTTTTGTAATCGTTGAACAAACAACGATAGGAATAAATATGTTGGTACTATCATTGCTATTGTTATTATCATGATTGTTTTGCTGTTCGAAGAACTAACGAAAAGTCTAGAGGGAGCCCTGATGGATGAAAAATTTGCCATCGCTGTGACTCACGTCAAGTCCAAAAAGAAGCCCGCAAATAGCGTCGAGACCTTTTTCGCGGCCCAACACCCGGATTCCAAATTCAAGTTTATGCTCATGATCGACAGACGATCCAGGCGAGGTAAGGCGGTGCTGGCTATATACGTATATAGTATCTTCTACAGCTGCTATTGTAATGCATGCGCGACAAATCGACCCTGGGACAAAAAACGTCATCGAATTTTTCTCCCGAAATGACCCTTGCTTCTCAGGGTCGCTCTGTCGGTGTTTCGTCCTGCAAAGACGCAACGCGTGAAAAATAATTATTGCAAAAAATTGGGCAGTCATCGTGGAGGAGGTCGAGGACAAACAGTCGCACCGGGTACACCTGGTCGCCGACAGTCTGAGCATCGCCGAGCCCTTCCAGAGCATGATATTTGTGGTGAGCCAGAGGCCGGCGAAAATCGAGATCTACGTGGACTGCGCGCGCCAGGGCGAGCTCGCGCTCAGGAGGAGCCCCAGACAGATGGCTCGGCGCGCCGGTGACCTGCGGCTCCTCGAAGCGGTAAGACATGTCGCAATTGTATAATTGTCACAAGCGAGGAGCCAGGCATGACATTAATTACCTTCGGGGGGGTGAAACTTTGTTCACTTTTTGTGCGTTTCAACGTAATCTCGTGTTGATTTTTCTCCATTTCGCGGTAATGCGCGACGTAATTTACTTACTTACCGATCATCGCGATTGACTTTTCAAGCAAATAATCACCAATGCGAAAGTAATCGACGAAACGATCAACAGAAGTATGAGACGCCGTTTATTCATATTATTATTTGTCATTGAAGGATGCTAATATTGATTATAATAATACAAGATTGTTTATCTCGTCTTCGCTAAAGTTGGGAAAAATTGATGATAATAATTGAGCGTTTATAGCTACTTGGCAAACTTTTTGTGCTAGAGTTTTCCCATCAGACTTCATCACACGGCATCCATACTACTTATAAATACAACTCATCGCATCTGTGCACACAGTAATTGCGTTTGAACACTAACGCTACTTGCGCGCAAGAGATACAATATACATGTACATATGCTGCACTTGCCCAATAATATTATATAGAATTAAGTATACTACCTTATATATCGCGCAGAGTTCTGATGCGATCCACATTCGACAAGGGCAGGCTGTTCGCGTTTCTTCTTCAACGCTCGCTTCGTCGTGCTTATCGCGCCTACGCATCATGCGTTTCTCTCGCTCTATGATCATTTCGCCATCGCACAATGCAGCGTTAAAATTGTTACGATCATGGCATCCCATGATAATTCATATCATTGCTACTGCAAAGTTTTTTCTTTGAGAGCTATTCTTGTTACTATAGACTGTTATTGATGTACTTACGCTGCATTGCATTTAAATTGAAGACAATAGAGAGATATCCGCGGGACGAGGTCTAGACAAATATAGTTGTGTTAATAATAACGGATAAATGTATCAATGTATCAGGTTTATGCAAGATTCAGACTTCAAATAATACTTTCGATGCTAAAAAATATTAAACACAACTATATTTTTTTTACGCACCTTTGGGAGAGGGTTTTTTCTTGTTGCTGAGATGCTAAAGAAAGAAAAAATACTTTGAACAAGTGGTAAGGGGCTCGACATTACTTTTTTTTTCCATATTGTTTTTTCTGTATTTGAAAAACAAATTTTTCGGCTCTTCTTATACTATCAGTCGTAACATTTTGCAAAACCTTTTTTAAAAAATAAGAAAAAATATATATACATATATATCTTGCACCGATCACTCATTTTCTGTTTGAGGTTGTTATCTCTCTGATATTAATTGTCAATACTTTAGTAGGTACATAATTGTATTAGCATGCATTTTACCGTCTTATTTGCGTGGGTGATGGCCATCACACCAGCTATATCTACCAAGTCAACAACCCATATCAAAAACATGATAATATATTGGAATGCAGTATGAGAGGTGATTAGTGCTAACTCTATAATTCAAAGTATAAAATAAACTAACGGGTGCAGCGCGTGTAGGAAGCTGATGCTTGTTTGCCAGACGGTAAACTAAACGCGTTTCATTTTTTTCCTGCACAATTACCTATACCCATCAACAATTTGCCAAACCCACTTGCATTTCTCAAGCAACGTCATTTGGTTGACAACTATTAGAATAATGGCATGATGACCGGTACATTTGGTAAAGAATCTTATTGCATATGATTTTGCAGTATACGCAAATGGATTTGTCGACAACAAAATTTAATGAAAATATGTTTTTCAAAAGTGGAATTTCGAAACTCCTTAAAAAAAGACCCTCAACTTTAGAATGGAACTTTAGTTCTAGAAGCTATTTTGGACACTTTATCTTCTATCTTATATTATATTATATTATATAAAAGATTGATTGTCACGTAACTGAAGTATTTTATTCGTTCTGTGATTGGTTGAAAAAACGAAAACTAACTTATAAAATAGCTAATCATTTTATTTTTCTTCAAAAATAATGGAAATTAATATGTTTGGTTAATAGTTGGGGGTTGGCACGCTAAGCGAGCAGTGGGCGGAGCCCACTAGTATAAGTTCAAATGGTTGAATTAAATATTATTTATATCTTTTTCTTGTTTTCTTATTCATATAAATTAATAATTTACTTACTAAATTTTCCTAAGATAAAACATATAGTGCAAATAAATTTTTTTAACCTCACATCATGCTCAAATATTGTCAGTCACGAGAAAACTTAATTATATTACTTAGTTTATTTTTTTATTTTAATCCAAACAATCAATACTTATTCTATGCTTTCAACCATATTAAGCTAGGGCCATCATTATGGGAACTTTTTCGAAACCATGAATGGTGTAAGTTATACACTTTTCAAGCGAATATTAAAGTTCATTCACATTTTTTACTTGCGCATGAACATTTGCATGTTTGTTTTGTCATATTAAATATAATTACGCAAAATCACCCTATCTAAAGTAGTTGACGGTGCAAAACAATATTGCTCAACTTATATCAAATAAAAATAATAAAATATTGAGGTGAATGATTAATATTTTTTTCGTAATTAAAAGTAAAATATTTTAGCATGAAGTACGGTGGAAAATAACTTTTTATAACAAAAAAAAACTTTTGTGTTAAAAAAATCTCTACAGTAACCTCTATAATTTTCCTAAAAAAAGGCTGAAAGGTAAAGAAGCTGATGCTTACTTTTCTCATTTAGAAAATCAGATCTTATGACTACTTATAGCCTGGATTGTTGACCATTCTGAAAGTACAGAAAAATTATTTTCCTCCCATCAATGCACAGAAAAATAGCGCTGATACTACGAAGATTCAGAAAAAGAAAAACATTTTTTATAGTGATGGATGCATATTGCAACGATTTTTATATAAAACCATTATTAGTTTCATGATTCATAACTAATAACATGTACGTGGACTCATGTTTACCTTTGATGTTACGTTATATTTCGTTTACATGCATGCAATCACTCAATGTTCTGTAAGCCCGTTCATTGACATAGAATCAATCAAATTTATCGAGATCCCGTTTACAAAATAAAATAAAATCACCACATTTTCATCATGATACACGAATTAATAATGAATTTATACTACGTGATAAAATATTGAAAGATTGTGTATTAGAGAGTTTGGATCATAGCACGATTTGTATTATTTCTTATGAAAATAGGTTGTCAAGCAGATGGAGAAAAAAATCATTCCAGTGATACTACCTTACATCACCTAACTATATACACTTACCGAGAAAAACAGTTTCAACGTGGACTGCTATAAATCGTTGCCCACCTAAGCCGCGTTTGTGTTTTTAAAATGCCCTGAACCCGTGTATTACATTTGCAGTGACGCACGTACTACTCGAGACGTGGCTACTTTTATTTAGAAATTTCAATGAACTGTATAAATGCTTGCACC
>JAPYYV010007586.1:0-14140 GCA_030522625.1 Copidosoma aretas | reverse complement strand
TCGAACAAGTTGTAGTACGGGAGTTTAATTAAGTTTGAATGAATTCTGGCATACGATTGAAATAAAAATGCCAATTGTTACACGCTATATCAATCTCGCTCTTGCGGTTATATACGCGTATCAGTGCAAGTGTTAGACGTGTTCGTATGTAGCTATATCGCTAGCGCGCTACACAGACGAGCCCCAGCTAGCGATCGAGGACGAAACGAATTCCATCCTTTTACTCCTATCTTCCAAATTTTTCCTTCCCTACACTTTGCGCTCTTTATTAACGGAGGCACCAAGTATGAATTTCAACAGAGGCTTGAACTTCCTTGGTATGAAGTCAATGCGTATGCATGAGTGGGTGCAATGTAATTGCACACACACACACGCTTAAAAATAATTCTGTTCGAAAAATCGAGTATAGAAGTCGCGTTCTATATATTGTAATAAGAAAAAGTTTTTATGTTTTGAATTTTTTTTTAAAATTACTTTGAAGAAGTATATCGCCCCAAACTTCAGTGAGCCACGTATTTTTTCTCAAACTTTGATGGTTTATATAAAATGTCGTGTAAGTACTTGAAATACTTACAATTAATATAAAATACGAGTAAAGATTTGTGTGGCGATCACTCAAAAAGAAGAGTAATGACTTCATACGTAGGAGTAAAAGAATGCGGTAGGCTTCCATTAACCTCTGTGTTGAAAAAAGTTGTACAAACATTGCAGAAAAACGTTCGCTCTCTAGATCACGAAAAATTCATTTTTGATTGATTTTTCGTTACTCAATGTATTTCGAGCAATATGTTTTGATACAAGGTAACGATTTGTTTCGAGATATTTAGGATTTTACAAAGTCTAATAGTATAAATGTTTTTCCTTTGCGATACGATAAATGTCGAGTAAATGAGTAGGCGATCCAATCTTCTATTTCGATAAAAGTGTTAAGAATTTTTAAGAGTACAAATTTAAACGATGTAATGTTTAAGTGCAGAGTCTTGTGTAGAGATACATCAAGTTTTACATCGATTTGGTGCATAACGGCTACTTTTATTACTTTGTGAACACTTGTTGTGCTGCATCAAAAGTCCATTGTGATGAGACGATGCTTGCTTGTTATCCATGCACTTAGTACAGTAGCCACGAGCCGACATAATTATGTTTGCATAGCATGTTTTAGCTATAGTTTGACTAAAGACGTGAAATTTTAGGTATTTTTTGATAAGTTGAAGTCAGAACTTTGCTCCAAGCATTTGTTGCATGTTATCGATTCCTTAGTTGAAGCCGCTAATTTAATTAACGGAAACACGATTCGGGATGATGGATTAAAAGTCAGAGATATTCTGCTGCATACAGCAGCGGAAAAATATCATCTTAGGATGTTAGGTTTGGAAGACTCGGTCGCGATTTCAGACATGTTGAAAGAATTAAAAAGGGGAGAAACATATCTCACGCCCCTACGGCCGCGATACGAATCGCGTTACAAAAAGGCTGCATAAAATTAAATTCCATAAAGGAAGATAATCGGTCTCGAAATTTATAGAAATATTCGATGGGCTTGTCCGAAATTACGAAGTTATAAGCACATCGGGCCCCCTCTCCGAAGAAGAAAAACGCGACGCTTTTTATACTGCTATATTGAGAACTGTACCAAGTGTACAGGTGAATGACTTTAAATTTAAGAACAAGGTAAAGACGGAAAGGGAATGACGTATAAAAATCTCATGTCAAACATGTTGAAGGTCGAGTCAGATGGCATGTCAGAGACCTCTGGAGGACGCTCTACTAGGGCAGAAATGGCAGCATCTTAACCTCTGGAGCATATTTGATGCTTTAACTGCGACGGCTATGATCATATGACTGAGTATTGTCGGAAGGCAGGAACAGGACTTAAAAAGTGCTGTACCTGTGGCACTTTTGTGGTTGACATTCGAGAGCACAAGAGAAATAGCCCAAGATGTGGTGAGCAAAATAAGACAGTCATGGGATTTTAAAAGGCGGGGTCACGGAGCTCGAGGGAACCGAAGTAGCCGAGGACGTGGCCGGGGTCCCTCGTATGCTCGGAACTTCACGTAAAAAAGGCAGTCCTACAACGTCGGAGACGAAAACAATTATCCCAAAAAAACAAAAACTCTCCAATGATCAGGGTCGTGACACAAAAAGAAAACAAAACGCCTCCGGACCGAATAAAGGTGAGTCTCTGGCGTTGGTGGAGTCTTCTGAAATTCTGTTATCAAAATCCACGGACTGGTCAGATAAATCTGAATCCGACCGCGATGATGAAATTAAATTTATCGCTGACTCAGGAGCAATAGATCACTTTGCCAAGTCGGAAAGGATGTTAAGAAATTTTGATAGAAGTAGAGTCAGGAAAACTAAATGCGGAAATTTAGACTTGTCCGCAGATTTGAAAACGGCGGGAGTAGGAAGTCTGCTACTTAGGAATTCTAATAATGAGAGTGAGTTGGACGGAGTAGTCTGTGTTTAGTCAGAGAGTAAATTTCCGACTAAAACACGAGCACAAACTACTACGTTCAACTTAATCACATTATTACATGGGCTTGTCGATTAATCTAAACGACAAGGAAATAAGGATTTTCGATCCCACAACTGAAAATAATTGAATCCCAGGATTATATGAAAAAACATATTGGACAGTTGAATTTGTTAAGTCATACGACAAAAAAAATCTTGGACAAAACAGATGAGGAACATTAAAAGAATAAAAATGTTAACGGCAGAATTAGAAGCACAGACTGATTTGGAAAATTCGGAAAGCTCGATCGAAAAGGTAGATGATAGCCTTTTTGACGATGTATTTTTAGTACATGACAGAAAATTTGATAATGTCAAAAACATTTAAATTAAACAATTAGATAAATCGTAAAGTCCGTTTTCCGAAAAATATAAAAGGTTCCAAGTAAATAATGGAGCCATGCTATAGCACGTCAGTCTATGACACGTTTCATTCGAGTATCTAAGGGAATTGCAAAATTGCAAAAGGCATAACGGGAAATTAAAAGTCAGAAAAAGGCTGTCGTTGATGATATGATAAGGATGCGTGACGTACCTCTTAGGACAATGCGTCATTCGCTTTGGTACGCAAACGAGCTGCAGGACCCTTTCAAATCATTCATTCGGATACAATGAGTGTTATAGGTCTGCCTTCGCTTCCAAAAAGATATAAGTTTATCTCTGTAATTACCGATGATTATTCGAGATTCGCTATGGCTTACCTCATAAAAAATTAAAGCGATACGGGCGAATGCTTAGAGAATTTTATCAAGGGCTATAAAAACTGTTTAGGGTATGAAAATAAAGTCTGCTATCTTAGGCCAGATCAGAGTACTACATTCACCGGGGGTTTCTCTTCGAAAGGTGTTAGACAGTCTTGGAGCTGAACTCCAACTGAGCTGTCCGGATACTTCCGGACTTTATGGTACGTCAGAAAGACTGAATAAAATTTTTCAAATGAAAGTCCGAGCTCTCATATGTGATTCAGGCCTTCCAGAAATCATGTGGAATTTAGCACGGTCTTCTCCCCGGGGAACATTATGTGTGTCATACGGTAGAGTAAACGTCACGTGGCTGAATACAAAAGAACAAATAGTAGATATTTTTATGAAAACCCCTACCGATCGAGCTCCACGAAAAATTCACGAAGCGTATTACAAAAAACGTATATGATTCCGATAAGTAAATAAGAAGGTTGCTTCTGTTTCAGATAAGAAATAATGTGTCCGCTCCATGGCCTGGCCCACACGGAGAGAACAATCATAGGGCTGTCCCATAGGTGCCTCTGGTAAAAGTCCACTGAAGCGGGCACCAGTGTTTGCACTATGCACTTGATGCCATGGCCTTATGTACACGATGAGTGTACAGCCTGCACTATAGCCACAGATCAATCTCATGGAGGCATAGGATTTTTTCCATTGCTCTCTTGTGTTTTGACTTGAAGAAAGGAGAGGAAGTCTCCCTCCAGTCCCTCCACTCTCTTCATCTTTAACAAATCAGAGCATACACGTGGCCCCTCTTACCTGCGCCCCGCACTACTTATATGTATACTAGCGTCCGAGCTGCGAAAAAGATGGAGAATACTAGAAAGAAATTTTTTGGTGGGACCCCCCACTCCTACTTGTCAAATCTCAAGAGGGCAATAGAAAAAATTTAATGCCTACATGAGATTGATCCGTGCACGGCTATACTATACAGCCATGGCTATAGCGCGGGCTGCACATTCATCGTGCACATGAGGCCATGGCATCAACTGCATAGTGCGAACGATGGTGCCCGCTTCAGTGGACTTTTACCAGAGGCACCTATGGGACAGCCCTATGATTTTTCTCTCCGTGCAGTTTATATCCAGTGCCATGCAGTAAAACAAGAAAAGTCCAGATCAATGAACCCAAATATTAATGTCTTAACTGTTTAATTTTCTATTTAATACATATTTTTGCTATCTTAAGTCAGGAGGAAGTGTTAAAATATACGACTGTATCGATAGAATGTACATATATGTATGTAAGTCAGTGGCATGCGGTAGTCGTCTAAAGCTACAGTTAATTTATGTACAGGCAGCCGTAATAAGCACACTCTATTGTATTCTTGTATTCTCTACACTCTGTAAAAGTCAGCATTGTCTGTTAAAGTCTGCAGATTTGTAAAGTCCGCTTTAATCAAGTATGTCTTGTACAATAAACTATCGTAAATAAGAAGCCACTATTCTCATTTATTTCGCACCCACACACACCTGAACGTCAACAGTTTTCTTTAACATGTTTAAAACTTTTCAGCTCCGCATCCATGTTGAAAATATTTGGCAACATCAAAGCACCAGTTTATGTGTCGAGATGCATGTTATTAATGCTATGAATGTTGTATCATTTTGACAAGTATGTTTGAAAATGTAGGTAAAAGATTACGGATAAACGAAAAACGTGTGGCAGATGTGGTATATGAAATTATAACATGTAGCGTGCAAGTACGAGACATTTTAGATGAAGTAGAAGAGACATTATACTATAATGAATAATTCGATCCATCGGACGATAACCCTGTAGATGATGAGAATAAAAATAAGTGATAAGGATACATACGAAATAGAAGATCAATTTGATAAAACATGAATAAATAACTTTGATTATAAGAAAAAGAGCCATGCACAAATTGGTTCCCAAACTTATCAAAAAAGTCAAATTGGTTCCCGCCGTCTATTGGCCCATTAGGGGAAATGGTCAAATTGGTTCCCGAGGCCCCAAAGCGCATAGTCAAATTAGTTCCCCGGGAAAAAAATGTAAATTACTTATATATATATATATATATATAAGTGGCTAATTCCGCCCTAACTTGCCCAGATCAAATTCAAAATTTGTTGAAGCTCAAGTTGGTTGAAAAAAAAATTTTACAGTATTTGTATTGCAAATACCATCCTCCACACTTACACAAAGCGATTTCACTACAAAGTTTTTCATTTAATACAAATACGATATTTTACAATGGTGAATTTTAGTCAATTTTTGAAAAAACAAGTCCACCTTTCGAATGTCTAGGTAAGCTGTGTTTGAGTTTGAAGTGTTCTTACACAGCTTTAATGAAAGCTGGGATCAAGCCCTATCTATTAAATAAAAGTTTATTAAGTTTATTACTATCGTTTGAAAGTGACAGCTGTTTCAAGTAGAGACACAAAAATCGTTAAAAATGATATTTCGTGGATATTTAATAAAAATCCGTTGTTCGTGATTAAACCGCTATAACTTTTAATCGGGCGCACGGAATCCAACAAATTTTTTTTTAATTAATAGGGTTCAACTTAAGCTTTCATTTAAGTAAAGTTGAGACCACCGAAAATAGTGTACTAATTTGCTACTAGTTTTGAAAGGAGAACCACCGTTTATTGATGTATTTCGTGAAAAAAGGCCAATTTGATCAACCTCCGAGACAGGTGTCAAATATTTTAGCCTCACATGCAGAGTTGGAAAAAAATATTGGTGAAGATCCGATGCACAGAAGCAAAATGAGAGACAAGTTGAGAATTCGGGGGACGTAGGGGGACGGACAGGACAGGGGACGTCGAGGACATTTCGACTTTATATATCTCGTACAGCTTGTAGACACAGTTTTGATTTCTTTCCCGTGCGTATTACTTTTAGTACCAACAAATGCTTACACAAAATGCACAACCTGCACCTTCAAACACTACACTCGTTGCGGAACGAAGGGGGATTGAAGAGACAGAAACTTTTAGTAATCGTGTAAGTTGAGGTTACAAACACTCACACCGTTGAGTGAATGCGGACTCTGTCACTCGCATTTGTTTACCTCCGGCGTGCAAAACGAGGATCCACCGTTTTGTGAGATCGAAAACCTTTTGTCGTAGTGGTCAATTTATTGGGACGAAAACTCGTTACATAATGTACGCGCTTCGTTGGACAACTTAATAACTGAGTATGGCTTTGATACTGGTGTCAACTCGTAGAATAAACATCAAAGTTTCCGATGCACATCTTTAGTTAGGGCCAGTGAAGTATACGTAAGTACACCAAGGGTCGACGGTTAAAAAAATTTCGACCCTTTGTCCCTCAATATTTCGATGAAAACTGATTCTAATGCCCGTTTTGACTTTTCCATCGGTTAGAACACAAAATATTACGTAGGTATGCTGCCTTGTAACATTCAATTTCGTTTTGGAATTCGAGTACCAACGCAGTACACGATCTGGGCAAGTTAGCGCGGAATCAGTCATATATATATATATTTACGTAATATATATATGATGTATTATATAAAAATGTAAAAATATGAACATTAAAATAATTATTGCAAACCAATGTTTTCAGAAATGATATATACTTTCATTAACATATACTTTACTGATGTATACTCTCACAAATATTACAAATCAATTTATTCATTACTAGCTATAGGTATGTGGTGAAGAGAAACGCGCGGGTTGCGGTAGATCATAGTCGACTCTTGGCTGACAAAGTGTCAACAACTGCTTATAATAATAATTTCACTGGAAGTTCACTGTATCTGTTTCATTTAATATTCCGTTACGTTTCATAAATATTAAATCAATTATATTTTTATTGTAGCACCTGATTTTGCAACATAAAATTTTTGTTTATTTTTGTTAAAGTATTGAAAATGAAATATTTTTAAAGTGAAAGGGGTAAAACTCTTTTGTACGTAGATAACTACACTTTTGGTTTCAAAAAAAATCTAAAAAACGATATTTAGCATTGGACGAGCACATTTCGATCGCGTAAGTGCTACATAAAAATCAATGCATCGAATGATGTCGTGGAAAGATCAACTCACCAAAACGAGCACAAACAAGTTCAAAAGGCCATTAAAAATGGGCAAAAATTGTGTGATGATCTGAAACATAAAGTTGTAGACGATGTATTGGTTTGTCCCTCGAAATTATTGCGAGATATGTTACGGCATTCATATATCGATACTTCAACTGTTAATGATGTAAACAATGTTCGATGGAGCATTTGAGAAAGTAGGCTGATAAAGTATATTTTCTATCAACCACTGTAACAAGTGTACTTTTGTTGGATCTATGGAGAGGACACTAAAAAATTTATGAAAGAAGTTAAGCCCAAACACCAAAAATGATTATTTTTACAAATTCCTGTGGAAGTAAATGTCACTTTGCATAATAGAAACAACATTATAAAATTACAGTCACTTGTAAATAACCAGTTATCAAGTCGTACATTGAATAATTCATTTTCATATTCCTGAAATACAGCTGGTTGTATTGAAAAACAGCCATAGCAAGGACCAAGCCCAACAGACTTTTGTTTCAACTCCAATTATGTAATGTGTGATATCTGTGGAAAACAAGCAATCATAATATGTTTAACTCAAATTTTTCACGACTATCATGACTGCAAAACATATAATCAATAAATTTCTTCATTAACCACGAAAAAGAACTAACAAAAACTCTATAAAAGAAATATATCAACACATTTATGAAACTGTAGTAATTGTGTTTATATTTTCAAAGCACACCTATTCTCGAAATATCAAAACTAACAATGTATTTAAAAAATCTGAGAAAAACTCTCATAAGTTGTTTTTTATTTGACTATCCCCTAACTATCGTGGTTTTTCAACTACTTGATAAGCACTCACTAATAATGTACGAGATTTGGAATTCCTGAATTATGTTTGAGATTTTATGTTACAGAGCACAAGCTACATGAAAAAAGTAAATAATATTCCCAGTCGCATGCATTTTATGACGCTGACACATAGTAGAATTTCTAATTAACGCTGGTTTTAATTTTCAAAGTATGCTATATTCATGAATAACCTCAAGGATCCTGATGTATGAAGTTTTGTGAAAACAAAACTTGTTTCAAACACTTCAGTGAACTGCATTAAATCGGCCATTACAAGTTTTAAAAATGATACAGCGGATTCGTAATAAGCGACCTCGATAAGGCTAATACACTAATTTTTTTTGAAGCATTGTGTAAGTAGTATTTTGTATGTATTAGGCGTGAATCACTTTCTTTAGGGGTAATATTGTAACGAATTCCAAAACATACAACTTGTTATTATGTGGTGAAAATGGTTTATCCAAACTTTGGAATTATTGTACGATTTTCAGATAAATAAGCCAGTGCTAAAACGTTTTTTTAAACGCTTACGAGAAAGAAATATTACTCTTAAGGCAAAAAGCATTACAAATAACTCAGTGACTTTATGAAATATAACACATAACGTACATATTATTTGATCGAAAAATATTGACTTAAAACCAAGATATTTTTAAAAAGGCCTTTTCCCACCTAGGGCAGAAAGTGCGGCAGAGCTTTTCTGTCCTCGGGACGCATTTTCGGCCCTCCTAATCACTTTCGGCCCACAGGCAGGAAAATATTTTTGGCCCCAGGGGCCGAAAATTTCTTTCTGCCCAAGAGCCGAAAGTGATAAGCGGGCCGAAAATGCGCCCACGGGCAGAAATTCGCACTTTCTGCCCTTGGTACAAAAAATGTTCTCACTTCGGGCATAAATATATAACAACCACGCCCTTCGGGCGTGGTAGTCGTATTTTCTGCCCTAGGTAGAAAATGTACTATCTTGCGGGTAAATTTACGTGTAGTTTTCGTCTATCTGAGTGGTGCACATGACAAATATTCAGTAGTATCTTATATCATTATTTTGGGCCCATATACGACAATTTTTATAAAAAATTGAAGTTTGGGAAGAAATACGTGATTTAATAATGTAAGGGGTGGTTATTCCCTTCAGAGGCACTGTCAAGAAAGATACCTACATAAGTATATGGGCGCGTCCAGCAAGAACGGACCACCTCGCGCGCGCGGCGCATTTTTCGTCCGAGCACTCTGTGATCAACTCTCTCGTACTAGCTGGGAAAAAGCTAAAAAAATAATTTACAAATGTACATCGATAGATTTTGATCTGCTCTCTTTAATAGTGCCCTTAATTTGGCCCAAAACCCTTTTCTTATGGTGAAAAATGCGTTGGAATTTCAAGACGCTTCTGTACAATTTGTCATGGTTTTGAAACATGAATCTTACACTTTTCGAAAGAGCAACACTTGAACTACATCTCCACTAATTTTCAGAGTGAAATAGTAAGTAATGCGTAAATGACAAGTAAATAAAAATGTGCAGCCGCGAAGCTCGATCCGTGACCGCCTGCGCCGCCGCGCGACGCTACGAGATTACTAACGATATCAACAAGCCTTCTGGTTATCACGTCGGTCATTCCATTTACTTATTAGTCTTCCAAAATTTACGGACTAAACATTCGATTCGAACACATGTGCACAGTGTTTTGAGAATAGTAACTCTCCGCAAATGTACGTGTAGAGTATTTTACGCAAGTCTAATTATCATTTGATAATTCGATTCTCAAGTAATAAGTGAACTCCTGCATGGTACTAAAAGTTTTGTTTTTAGAACTTCCATTTAAGACAACATTTTTTTGTAAATCTAAAGTAAGTTAGCTTGTCAAAATTAACGTGAGCTGTTGTGTTTCATAGTCTGTTGTAACAAATTCACTTGTGAAACTAAATGAAGAGTTGACAAGGAGCTCAGGTGCTAAATCCATGATTTTAAAACGTTTTTTTGATCCGTTTGAGGGTGCCATACAGCACTGCAAAAGTTTAACGGCTGTTTCTGGAAATCAAAGAAAAATCTTTCCGAATGTTGTTGAAGGTGATTTTATTTGTGATGTTTGTAGGAAAACAATTGCAGATGATACATTATCTATGAATGAATATTTTCACATAATACAAAATTTAAGAATGAAACTGCCGTACAAATTTGAAAAAAAAGCAGGAATTAAAAAAAAAGTAAGAAATAAAAAATGATTGTAAAAAATTGGTAATGTTGTACAGCGTGCTTTTAAATAAAACTTGTGCGTAACTTATGTATATATTTTACCATGGAAAATACTTGTAATACTATTTTATCTTCGAATTAATTAATCATTCCATTTATTCCTATAACACATGTACTATATAAAGTTAAAATTCGTTCATTTTTACGTTGTTTTTAACCCAATGGAAACTCCCCCTCCCACCCCCTCCCTGCACCACCCTCCCCCTCGATCATCCTTGACCCGCTCAGTTCCCCGTCCCCTCACCCTCAGCTCCCCCTCACCGCCCCATCATCTCCCTCTCAGGTAAATATTTTGATTTTTGTCCTTTGTGTGGTTGTATTTGTTTTAGGGTCACTTACTGCTCTCCTCTTCTCCTTTTACTTTTTTTCGCTCCTCTCAGTCCTATTTCACATTTGATTTTTGTCAAGGCGATATAGACAAGAACAACAATGAATATATTTTATAGAAATGATCTCTCTTCATTTTTGTTACATCTTCGCAAATGTCTTAACACATTATCGTTGCGAGAAAAACTTTTTCCACATACATTACAAATTTTCTTATTTAAGTTATCTTGATGTAATGTCGTATGTCTCGTTAGATGGTAGTGTGATTTATAAATGTTGTCACATTTTGTACACTTAAATTATTTTTCAATTTTATGCTCCCTTATGTGGCGAACGCTATTTTTGTATGTAATGATAACAATTTTACAAATATCACATTTGTGATATAGTTTCGAATGTGCTTGCATATGTAAATTTAAATCGTCCCCGGAAGTAAATTTCAAAACAAATTTTTGGCATTTATATAAATCAATCTCGCTAATAAAAAAGAAACAAAATTTATTTTAGTTATTTATTTGTTATTAAAAAAGGATTAAACTTATATCATAAAGTAATTATACGTACTTTAATTCCATATTCAAATTTATCCAAGTATATTCTATAAGAAAAATGTAAAATTAGTCTTTTTATTGTAAAATGTGGTTTGTTGTTGTTTGAAAATGAAATTACAACTTTCAAGTGCTGGAAATTGATTATAATGTCTTTATTTGATGTTTTTGTGTTAAGAAATGTTAAACTAGCAAACAAATTTATTCTACCAATCAAATAGTTCTTTCTATACAATATTTTCAATTTGGTCTTTATCTGTGGATTCATTTTGAATAAATATATTTTTAGAATTTTTACATCTAGATCACGCGACGTACAATTGTCCATGAGAAAATAATGGTTTACGTAAATACAATCCTACGGAATCGAAACTTTGGCCTTGTAATTTATTAATAGTCATGGAAAATGCTCAAGTTAACGGAAATTATTTTCTGTATAATATAAAAGGTAGTGATGAAGTGTTTCCAGTATTAAAAGTTATTTTAGGAATAAACACTTTATTTCCTTGTTTATCTCCTGTAATTATTTCTGTTTCTATATTATACTTAAATAATTTTGTGATTCTTAAGCGAGTTCCATTACACAAACATTCGGCTATGCTTAAATTTCATATTAACATTACAATACAATTAATTTTCAAAATTAATTCATGTGGTGGAAGGCATTTTTAACTTTATTTAAAAACTCTAGGGGAAAATTAATCTGTATGTTTTCGTCGCTTTTATCGACTTCTTTATGGGTTGCGCAATCTATGCTGTAATAAATAACACTGTTTCCATTCATATTACTCAAAATCTTATTATTTAAGAAATGAGTATATTCATTATGTGGAGTAAGAATAACATTATTTTTTAATGGATTATCAATGTTGTTAAAAATTTTTTTACAAACATAGTTTGTTTCTCATTTTTTTCAGAATTTCAAAACATTCAATTTTTCTATCTTCTATTTCAAGTAATAAGATGCAAAGTTTTTATCGGTTGATCGTAAATTTATTGTTAAATGTACAATAGAAAAAATTTGCCATAGATGTGAGCATTTAATTGTTTCTTCTATGATGCCAATTTTATTCAAATTTTTTACAACTGAAAGAATTTGTCGAAAGTCTCCTCCCAAAATTATTAATTTGTCGCCGAAAGGTTTGTCAGAGTTACACAGATCTTGTTAAGTTCTGTTAACTGTTTCTAATGTTTTATTTGGTATCATCGAAACTTCATCCCAAATAATGACACTTACTGCACGGAATTTTTTTTGTCCCATTCAAATTCTAAAAATAAAGTTTCAATTGTATTCAAATCTAAAGGATGTCTGAATGTTCTGTGGCTTGCCATTCCTTTTAGGTGTAAAATTAAAGCAATTCCAGTCCATGCCATTGATATAACTTTTTGATTCATGTATAGAAAGTAATAAATTAATGTTTGGTATAAAAATGTTTCATCGGAACTACCTAGACCATCAATAAAAAATATTTTTTTATTAGAGTTTATTATTTCATGAAATATAAAATTTTTATCTTGATTCGAATTTGTAGAAAATTTATTGAATTTCTGTTTACAAAATTTGTTTTCGTTTATTTCATCAAAATTTATATTTTCTTTTGATTTTTTTGGTTCTGGTAAGCCGAAGTGTTAGCAAGACGTATCATTAACTTAAAAAATTTCGTTTAAGTGTAAAATGTTCAGATATGATGAACCAAGCAAAAAATTTTCGTAATTGGAATGGCAACATAACACAGCAAGATTCATTAAATATAATGTCTAATTGTGAATCATGCTCTACCAATCCCATTACTACAGCAGTTTCCTTAAAAGTGCTATAAGTAATTTGATCAAAAGTTCTTGAATCTGGAATCTGTGAATGATGTTTTACCTTTAACTTTATTTAATATTCACTTTAAGAAAAATCGCTCTTGATCTTTAGGTGAAAAAACATTCAATCGACCAATAGTTTTTTTTTTTTTTTTTTTTTTTACGCGTCTACATTTAATCCATTCTTTAGTTTGAGGGTTGTACATGTGATATTCTGGAATATTAATGCATTTAGTTGAGTTAGCATTATTTATT
Source organism: Copidosoma aretas (assembly GCA_030522625.1). Lineage (NCBI taxonomy): Eukaryota > Metazoa > Arthropoda > Insecta > Hymenoptera > Encyrtidae > Copidosoma > Copidosoma aretas. The sequence goes on along the minus strand of JAPYYV010007586.1, from coordinate 828 downwards.
AAGTTAAAACCACGCTGTTAATAGTTTTTTCCAATTTAGTATTGATTCCACAACATTCTTTTCATCAAAAACGATTTTTTGTTTGGTTTCAAGATGAACCGGTAAATAAAATACAGAATAACTACGTCTACTAAGAGGGAATTCTTGCAGTTGCCATGCAGCTTCCATGGGACTCAAATAACGTCTGTCTATGTATTTTAAAAATTCATCGTATGGAAAAATCATTGAATTGTCTACTGGAATCTTGACATTACTATTATTTATCCTGTAGACGTTGTTTGTATTTGTATTATTATAACGTTTCTACTCGCGATAACCGTTTTTCGTGAATTTTGTTTCTAAAGAAAATTTTTTAGGTAAATTCTTTTTGCACATTGTGCTGGCTTTATCATAACATGGACTTTTTGTACTGTGTGGACCGTGAAGCATATGCTTTATAACTAACTTTTGTAATTTAATATCTTTTAATTTAATTTTAGCTAAAATGGATTTATTTACATCTTTTGGTGTAATCAATTTATCATTCGGATGTAATGTAACAAGAATGTGTGCATGAGGTAGTCCCCTTTTTGAGATTCGATTGTATATACGTATGCAATCATATTCCTAAAAAGTTCGTTTTTAATATCTTCTAGAATCAATTGTAATTTTGTTTAAAATAATCTCAACGTTACATTTGGAATATCATTAACTGTTGCGTTTCTTGGGAAATCATTAAGAATAATTTTGAATTCTTTCCATTTTGGATTGCATGTAACAGTTACAAATAAATCAGGCTTGCCACATTTTCTCATGATAGCCATAGCATCTTGGTAATGCTGTTGCATA
>JAPYYV010007585.1:0-13283 GCA_030522625.1 Copidosoma aretas | reverse complement strand
CCGAGGGCGCAAAGTGCAATTTTGCGCCCGTGGGCACACTTTGGGCCCGAGAAAATACTTTGCGCCCTAGGGCAGAAAAAATTTTGGGCCCGGAGGGCACACCCAGATATATACCTGATTATATTTATACTCACTTATATACTCGCACACACTCTCATCAATTATTTTTTCCATTCTAAACTTTTTTTGTAGTACATTTAATTGTTATGTACCATAGAATATTGTAAGACAACAATAAAAAGCAAAAGAATCAAGTTTTTCCAAAAATCGATTTTTAAAAATCGATAAAATCGAATTGAAAACAAAACTTTACAGCGAAACTAACATCTTTTTATTCAGCGATGATAAGAATATGAAAAAAAAAAAAATAAGATTTGTTTCATTAAAATTGGTCGAGGTAATCAACAGACATTAGAGCATCCCAGGAACTTTTAATTTTTTTGTCGCTGCTAAGGTATTGGATCTAATTACTATTTTCTGCCTACTTTTAGGTGAAGCTTTATTTCATAAGTATGAATGTAGGTGGAACATAAAAAAAAAAAAGTTACTGTTTTTTATTAGTAATCCTTAACCATTACTCCTAACGATCTAAAATTTTGTGCGCAGTTAAATTTAGATATGATCCTTGGGAAATATCAAAAAATTTTAGTGTCCTCTTTACTAAACTAGATTGGATTGGTTTAGAAAGTAGTTATAAAGCCCTCAATAGTCAACCCATCTGACCGTTTAATTTGGTACAATGATTGAGTACAATGGTAAAGTACAAAATACAAATACATACATGTATAAAATATGTTACAGAGTTTGTCTTAGTAATGTAGTGTAGTGTAAGAGTAATAGGTTTAAAATGTATAACTTGTGATATCATTGGAACAGTAGTGTTGAAAATTATTAGAATTTGATAAATTAAGGTAAGGTTGATAAAAATGAATTTGGCGCCACATAAGTTAAGTGAATACGAATAAAAATTAGCTAAGAATCGAAGAAATAAGCGAGAGTACAATGCGTTTTCTAGAAACTTTTGATAGCAGCGTGTTAAAAGTATTACACGAGTTAGGCAAGCAGTTTGTGCTGTTAATGTGAGCTGTCCACAGGTTAACCAAGTTATGCTAAGATAATAATTATTTATTTGTTTTGTTAGATTTATGGGCTTGCTAGTTGTAAAAAAACTGTTGAGCACTACAATTGCTTTCGTTCTTGACACTCTTACTTTTCAAGTTATAGTAGGGCTGTCAGCTCTGAATTTTTGTAACGAGCTATTAACATGGGCTGTTGAAGTGTTGGTAGTTTGTTAACTTTTTGTTTGGTTTGGTCGTGTACTGTTGGAGCCTTCTGCAACAGTTCTATTAGCTTAAAGTTATGTGAGCAAAGCCTTAGAGAAGACAAGTATTAATTCTTGTGAGAGATAGTAGAGGCTTGAAGCAGTATCTTCACTTTTTTATCAAAACAGAGTCTTTCAATATTTTGTTCTGTCATGTATGCAGCATTTGGTATCACAAAAAAAGGATCTTTATCAAAGTAAACTCAAAAATAAAATATCTTATGCACTTTGTTTCTATGTACCTGCTCACATAGGCTTGCACTAAGAGCAGATTTATGAAGAAAAGATCGCTAAAATGATCCTATCAAATCATAATTTTTGCTAGCTCATCTGTAAATTTTGTTGAAATATACTCAAGAACGTTGTTAAAAACTAATACTTCTGTAAATTGATAATTTGAGTTCACGAAAAGACGTTTCTTCATAAGCATCCTTGTCAAGGTATGACAAAAGTATGAAAACTTTTAGCATCATTATTTTTCCTTGTAGGAACCCCAGCCACACAAAAATTGAATAGAGTCTTTAGAATAGAGTAGAGTAGAGTAGAGTAGAGTGAATAGAGTAGAGTGAATGGAGTAGCCATTCATTTAGCAGTGCACTAAGTTTTATGAAGATCTCATCATTGTTTTTGGTTAGTATAAAACTACTTCAAAGCACTTAAACAAAAATGGATAAAAGATCTTTTTATTTTGAAATAAGCCAAATTATAAGAAAAAAATTGTCCTTACCAAAAACCTTAAGTTTTGCTTCCTCCCAGAGGAAGCTATGTTACAAACAGAAAATCACATGTCAAGATAAACTGTTATAAATACGTGTGATAAAGTTTGGAATCGTGAAACACTAGTCTGGCAAAATGTCTGTCTGTGCATGTAAGTGTGCGTGTGTGTGGGTAAGTGTGTTATCTCAGGATTCTCTAGACCGATTTTAATTTATGAAGGCTTGTATTTTAGTTTCAAAACCCTCATAACAACAGAAAAAAAATTTGAGTTTCGCTGTACAATTTTTTTTTCATTTCATGTTCTATCCATATCAAAACATAGATTTTTTCGAAAAGAATCATTTTTTTTTGTTTAAAGATGCTAATTTAGAATATTTTTGGTTTAAAAATCAGAATGATCATGATATTTTCAATAAGAAAACGTTTATAGTGAATAAAAATGGAAATTAATGAGAGTGTGTGTCGGCGTATAAGTATTTATATGCACATCCAGTCATATCTCAGGATTCCTTAACTCGATTTTTATAAACGTTGGCTTTTTTCTTTTAATTGGCTACCTATAACTGCTGACTACAAAATGAAGATTTTATTGATCTTTTTCAACCTTGATTTTACAGATTTTTAAAAATCAATTTTTTATAAAATTGTTTTTTTTTGTTTATCAATTTTGTTTCCGAATATTTTTTGTTAAAAATTAGAATGGTCGTGAAATTTTCGTGAGAAACATCAATCAGATAGATCAATAGAAAATTAAGATCAACTTTCGACATAGTGATGATACTACTTGTAGGAAAAAAATTGTGCTCGTTTTCATTAATATAAATAAGAATAGAAAAACCTTTTCACAATACCGTTTTACTTATGCACGTATTTAATAATTTTCAAGTACATATTAGGTTACAATATTTTTACTTTCCCGACATAGTATTTAGTTTTTCCCTTAACATTATTTTCTTTGTCATGCTAACTTCTTCTTCCATTTACTTTTGCAAGAACTTGGCATTTTTATAGTTTCAACCCTATTTTTATCTTATTTAGTTTTTTGTCCTAATCGTCTAAGCCATAAAAAATAGTTTGTCACCATTTACTATTCTATTATAATCGCCTCTGATTTCTGTGAGAGCTCACATTTTCTCAGTCTTTGTGACCCTACTCCGTACTCGACTTCAAAAGTTTTTTTAAATCTCTACTGTATTGGAACATTCCAGCTTTAATTTTTGCCTTAAGTATTTCTTTCGTTTTCGTAATTGATTCGTTATCTTCCCTGCATAATCCTTATTTGTCAATCTCTTTAACTTACTTATTTTTACTTTTTTCTCTAGCTATATTACATTCCGTGCATGAGATAAGTTTCTTCTTTCATTTGACATGTCTTTATATCCTTAATTCCCGCCTTTTTTCACATTCTCACATCTCATTCTTGCCTAGATCCATCTACTTTTTCTCAGTCAAGTTGAATTTTCTGTTTGATTTTTACGGGCGTGATTTCCTTTATTTTTCCGTCCATTCTATCCGTTTTATTTCTTTCGTACGAATCTTCTATTAGCACTCCACCTCCTACTTCTTGGCTTGCTGTTAACAAATTTCTGGCCCATTTAGAACTGTTATTATTTAATATTTCTCTTAGTTCCTCTTTTAAACAAACTAATATCCACCTATTGTCCCCTTTCCTTTTGATCTCGAGTAGGTAGCCTCCTGATCTTTTTTTTTATCTATGTTTTTGCTTCTGCTTCCTGACTCGAGCCTTCGTATATAATCTGGCGTATTTTTATTTATCCCCATTGCTAATTTTACATACTTGCCTTGAACCCTTCCCAACCTCCTTTTATTTCCCATTTCTATGTTTCGGCTGCGTATAAGCATTCTGACATCACTATGGTATCAAGTAAGTATAATCTTTTATGAAGACTTTCTATTTTTGCCCTCTGATAGATTCCCTACACCATATTTAGAGTTCTTTGGGCCATATCGCTTACTTTGTACATGTTAAAATTAAAGTTGTACCTTTCATTCAACAAAAAGCCTTGATATTACTATTCTTTAACCATCTCTAACTCGTCCTCTCTGTAATACTACTTATCCTCCTTCTTTAACTTGCCTTCATTTCTATAAACTAATACTTTTGTTTTCTCTGTGTTGACTTCTATTTTATTTCGAAAACTAAATTTTTCTAATCTCTCAATATTTCCTTTAACCCTCCTATTCTGTCTGCTATAGTTACTACATTATCTACAAATTCCGAACAAAATATTTTTTTATTTCCTCTTACATTCTTTTTGAAGGTTCTAAAACTATTCGTAACTCCTAAGTATCACTTAATACCACTCAAACCCCAACCAAGTTTCAACTTAATCCCACTTAAATCCTAACTTTGTTCGACTTAAATCTTAACAAAGTTTTGACAGGTCTCACTCAAGTCCCAACTTGATCCTACTTAAATCCCAACTTAGTCCCATTTAAATCCCAACCGAGTTCCAACTTAATCCTGCTTTAATCCCAACTCAGTTCTACTTAAATCCCGACCGAGTTCCAACTTATTCCCACTCAAATCCCAACTTAGATTTACTTGAATTCCAACCCAGTTCCAACTTAATCCCACTTAACTCCAAACATAGTTCCACTTGAATCCCAACCAAGTTCCAAACAAGTCCCACTTAAGTCCCACTTAAATCCCAAACAAATTCGAACATGACCCACTTAAGTCCCAACTTAGTCCCACTTAAATCCCAAACGAGTCGAACAAGTCCCACTTATAGCCCAACTTAGTCCCACATGAATCCCAACCAAATTCAAAAAAAGTCCCACAGCGTTTATACTGTCTACTCTGGGCTCCAGATAACTTAGAGACCCTCGCTTGTATGTTATTCGTGATCAGCAAGCCCAAGAACCCCTGAAAATGTATCTTTTGAGCATTGTCCTGAAACTCCAGGAGACGGCGCCCAGTGGGACCAAATGGAAAAAATTTTCTCAAAATAAGATAACTTCAGATCAATAACGGCATAAAAAATTCCTCAATGTGCCCCTAAATGTAAAAAAAAACTATTATTTTGTGCAAAAAATTTATAATTTTCATCAAACACATACTAAAACAGTTTTTCAAGGTTAAGTATAACCTAAAGTTTGAATTTATGTGCATTTCGGCAGATTAAAGATAGCTGCAGCAATACGGCGGCTTATTTCTTTTTATATTTAGATTTTGTTCGTCATAAACTCTTTGAAATAATAATGTAACTTGCAATCACCGTACGTGGAATAACGTGAGGTGTATTGTATTATTTTAAATCCAAAATGGCAGTCAGTACAAAATGGTGGCTTATTAAAATTTCATTCCCCCCCCCCCCCCCCCCCCCTCATATGGGTATCAAATCAAAGGGAATTATCATTATAGCACTGCGAACAAGGTTACATAACTCTAAACACAAAATTGCCAATAACTTGAAATAGTGGATTAGTTAATTTCTACAACTGGTATGTTGTGGTCATAAAATAGAAGAGTACACTTAAAGAAATAGTAATGAATGTGTCAAATATAAAATGATGGATTCTCTATTTCCTTGAAAAAAGTTGAATATAGTACACCATCTTGTATTTGAAATAAAAATGTCATAGGTAGTCACAACACATCAAGTACAATATAGTATAAGGTACCTTTCCCAGTTCAAAATGGCAGCTTACACAGAATAATGGACTTTTTTTCCCTCGCAATCGATACAACATAGGTATCAAATAAAAGAGAATGCTGAGTACATTACTTCTGAAGGGAGTAAAATTAAAAGCGTTGCGCCATGTAAAATTGAAAATGGCGGCTAACTTGGGGTGGTGTATAAGCCATGTCTCGAAGGCCCCTATGATATGGGTACCAAGTAAAGCGTAAAGCAAGAAATATAACAAAACATAACCTATTATCATAACCTATCAAGAAAGATCAACGTTACTGCAAAGTATTTAAAATCTATTCCAAATGAAAAGATGTCTCTAGACTTATGTCTTCAAACATTTCCCATAAATTTAAAATTATTTTTAGTCCATTTATGAAGAGTATGTTCATATGCCGTGATGAAAAAGAGGGGTAATCGGTCAATATTGCGAGATATTTGTAAGATAGATAAAAAAATATCAGTTGCTTCCGACAGAGTATAATACGATATACGTATGTGTACTTGGGGTCAGCAGCTATTATACCGACACTACTGTCTGCGCGTTGCAGTGTTAAATTTGAATCTCATGCGCATAGATAAAAGAAGACTGATCGAAACAATACATTTTTGTCCATGAAAAATTTACGTTTTACATATAAACATTATATTTGCTGGTTTTTATTTCATTAAAAATAGCAAAATGATTTTTAAACAGGTTTTTTAGTTCGACATCGAAAGTTGATTTATTATTCGTCTTTGACTTTAGCGGTAGTCGTCGAAGCCCCCTTAATACAAGTAGTATTTTTATATAAATTAACTTATTTTTTACAGCACATCTAAAATTTCAAGATAAAATAAATAAATAGATGAAGATGATAAAATTATATACAGAACAATATATTCTATCTTGTTCCTATATCATAGGGGCCTTCGAGACATTGCTTATACACCACCCCAAGTTAGCCTCGATTTTATATTTTACATGGCGCAAAGCTTTCAATTTTACTCACTCAGAATTACTTCACTCAGCATTCTCTTTTATTTCATACCCATATTGTAAGAATTGCAAGGGAAAAAAAGTCCGTTATTCTGCGTGAGCAGCCATTTTATACTGGGAACCTTATACCATATTATACTAAATGTGCTGCGACTACTTATTACATTCTTATTTCAAATACAAGATGGTGTAGTATATTCAACTTTTTTCAAGTAAATAGAGAATCCATTATTTTATATTTGACGCATTCATTACTATTTCACCAAGTGTACTCTTCTAATTTATGACCACAACATACCGGTTGTAGACAAGTAACTAATCCACCATTTTAATTTACCAGCGATTTTTCATTTAGAATGATGTAACCCTGTTCATAGTGCAATACTGAGAATTCTCTTTGATTTGATACCCATATGAGGGGGGGGGGCAATGAAATATTAATACGTTGCCAATTTGCACTGACCGCCGTTTCGGATTTAAAATAATACAATACACCTTACGTTATTTCACGTACGGTGATTGCAAGTTACATTATTATTTTAAAGAGTTTATGACGAACAAAATCTAAATGTAAAAAGAAATAATGGAAATCATGCATTTTTCCTCATGTCCTGGACGCCATATTGCTGCCGCCATCTTTAATCTACCGGAATGCACATAACTTCGAAAAATCGTTTTATTATGTGTTTGATGAAAATTCTAAATTGTTTGCACAACATAATGGTTTTTTCACATTTTTGGGCACTTTGAAGGATTTTTCCTGCCCACCTTGGGCTGTATCACGCTTTCGGGCCAGTTTTTCTTGAATCTTCTACTTAAAACCTTTAAAATAAAAAAAAAATCATGAAGATTCGAGTTTTCTGTCCGAAGTTATCTTATTGTGAGAAAAATTTTGCCATTTAGTCCCACTGTGCGGCGTAGGTACTGTCTATCCTGGGCTCCAGATACCTGGAAGACACTCGCTGGACTGATATTCATGATCCGCGACCCAAAAACCCTCGAAAAAGTGTGTATGTTGGGTATCGTCCGGCAACTCCAGGAGACGGCGCGGCGTAGATACTGTCTATCCTGGGCTCCAAGTACGCAGATAACGATTAAAGTATTTAAAAAAAGGTAGGGTCATTTTAAAAAATTGATTTAATCATTTAATCATTTAAATTGATAATAACCATTTATTTGTGCTGATCGTTACTATTGCAAGTATTTTTTTATTAAATTTAATTTTTTAGCTTAAAAATAAAAAAAAAATTTTAGCTTTAATAGAACCGGAGTTTTGAATTTTTTAAAATCACTAGCAAGCCCAAAATCGCCAAAATCAAAAAATTTAAAATATTTTTAGCGTCTAAAATATGTAAATAATTTTTTTTAATTTTTTTTTTTTTTAATAAAAACCCATAAAAAAATTTTCAGCCAAATTAAAAAAAGGTCGGTCAATAGTTGTCCAAATATGTATAGTTTGTAAAAGATTGTCCTAAATTTGGGTCCTGTAGTTTAGATTTGATCAGCATCTTGGTGTTTGAGGTGGTTTATCACCCCTGTATAGCCCATATTTTAAATAATTGATAATAAATGTTTATTAAAAGGTATGGAAAGTATCACTTAATCTGACAATAATATAGCTAGTGCTAAATATCATGCGATATTTTTCATAAAATTGTGTTGTCAAATTATTCACATACCAAAGCTTGGAAAAAAATTAAATATTACTTTAATCCTTTTAAATTGACATCTGATTTCAAATTTTTTAGGCTTATGTTGTTCTTTGAAAAAATCCATTGGGAGTCATCGCGGAAAAAATTGCACGTACATGGATAGGTTCCTTAGAAAATTCAGTTGTTTACAGAAAAACACAAAAAATAAGTAAACAATTGAATTTTCTGGGAAACCTATCAAAGTTTTTACAATTTCTTCCATGATGACTCCCAATGGATTTGTTTAAGAAAGAGAATGAGACCAGAACGTTCAAAATCAGATGTTAATTAAAAAGATTAAGGTAATTTATTAAATTTTGTTGTAGCTTCGGTATCTGAAAAATATAACAAAATTTTATCAAAAATATTCCATGATATTTAGCACTAGCTATATTATTGTCAGGTGAGTGACACTTTTCATAACTTTTAATGAACATTTCTATTAAAATATTCAAAATATGAGCTGTATAGGGGTGATGAGCTACGTTTAGATGTTTATAATACTAATTTTCTATAAAAAGTACTTTCTTTTGATGTATTTCCCTTCAGTTTTTTTTTCTTGATCAATATGTTCTTATTGTAATCTAAAATTTTTCGTCCTGTAATTTTTTTTTAGCTTTTAAAATTATTTGACCTTCCACATCTATAGCTTTTTTCTTTTAATTTGGAAAAAAATTTTCTTTTGTAACTTTCTATCTTAGTCTTCACCATCTTTTAAATGACTTCCAAAGCTGTAACTTGTTCTTCCTAATTCCCTTAAATCACGCCATTTTTTACTACTAGATCATACTTATCATAGAAAATTATATTTTTCCCTTCATTGTTTACTATTTGATCACCAGATATTTTTCTTCCGCTGATAGCAATCGTGTTCGTAATTTGTAATTTAAATTATTCTACAATTACAATTTTTTTTATCTGTTAGTATAATGTCTTTAAAGATTTTTCCAATTTTTCTAATGCATATTTAATTCTCACATTGTCGTATACAATCACTAATGTAATTTCATTTTTATTTACTAAAACACTTTTAAGTAAAAAACCAAATTCCCATTCTTTAATTTTTACTCCGTTAATGTTATTATTTACTCCTGCCATAACCCCTTTTTTAGCCCTGCCCTTAATATTCTCTCTTATTGCTGCCTTGCAAGACTAATTATAGCTACCATCCAAGTTATTTATAACAAACTCTTCCCTTTTCTTTTCTAGCTAGGTCTCTTGCAGCATGATAATAACGCAATTTTTAGAAAATCCTATACTTCTCTCACTTTTTTTATCCCTACTATATTCCATGTAATTAACTTAACATCGTTTATATCTTGAATTTGATTTGTCTACTTTTGCTCTGCTTCTCCATCCTTGCGGCCGAAAAACTGCTTATTCATCTGCTTTTTTAGTTTGGCCTATTCTTCTGACCAAGCAAACTACTGACCACCCATGTTAATTTTCTGGTACCCAATTTCGACCCTTTCCTGTACATTTGTTGCCTTTTCCACCCACTTTATTTACCCACCTTTGCACTTCTTTTTCTCTTTCCATGTAGTGTCGCCTACCCCAATGTTCGATCCTTGCTGTAATCCTTTTTCTTTTCGTAATTACAACTTTGTTTTTCAAGTTCTTTCCCACAATCAGCCACCCTCCTACCACTGGTCTCTTTCTATTGATTTTTATTTCCGTCTGCAAACTTTCATCAAGAACATTCATTATTCCTTGTTGTATTTCTCTCCCGACTTTTCTAAACCCTTGAATAAAAACGTAATTTTTCCTTTTATTACTTTCTTCTACATTATATTTTATCTCCCATTTAGTTATTTCCATAAGTTGCTCTACTGTACACTTTTCCGTATATTTTCCTATATTTAGCTCCTGTTGACTACAGATCCTCTCATTCTCGTTACTTGTACAGTAAATTTCTGCTATCTAATTATTTCTAATTAACAAGAGAAAGTGATGCTTTATGTGTTATGTCAAATGAGCAGAAAACGTTCTCACGTTCTTCATTAAAAAGTAATATTATCAGTTTTTAAAAAAAAATATGCATGTTATATAAATAAGGCAATAATTAATAACCGTTTTTCTATTAATTTTCTTCAAAATTTTTGTTAGCTATTGCTTGTATACACTTTTTAAAAAAATTATTAGTGTTTTTCCTTGTTACTAAAGAAATCTAGAAATATCATACCTTAAACCACAAAGAAAAAAAACAATTTTGTTTTTTTGCGTTCTTTTCTACTAGTTTTTGACCATCGTGGGGTGCGGTTAATGTATGTTTATCTCCAAGTTGAGAGCGCAGTTTCTTTTGCCGAGGGCGCAAAGTGCCGTTTCATCCAAAATTGTTTCATTCCATAACCATACAAATTTTATTTAGTTACGCTTATTGCTTTTATAAAATTGTAAGGCTCGCTTGTGTGGTAGTAAGACTTATAAATAGTGGTAAAAAAGAGTTCAATAATGTTTGGAGTTCTATTATATAGTCAAATCCACGTCCTTTTTTTGAGCTAAATCTAATACAAATTATTTCAGTTGAACGAAACACTGGACTGAAAACGTATTTGTTTGATGGCACATAAAATATTAAATAACTTTCACCTTAATTATGTGGAATAAACACTGGATTATATTTACACCTTTTATTCTCTTTCCTTTGTTGTTAAACTTTAAAAAAATTTTTCGAAAAGTTTATTTTACTGCGTTCAGTTATTTGAATATCTAGACAACTCGCAGAAAAATATACACAGTGTTTAAAGGCTATAATGCAATAAAGTTCAAAATTTTGCTCCGCAAATATACTTGAGCAAGTCGTCAATATGCTAAACTGTGGCGATGTACCAGATTTTCTTGTTTTAGTGCCAAGTAGTAAAAGGGCTAGCATAATTTCTTTCTCCAAAATAATTTTTTGAAGTCCATCCCCACGTCCTACACGGAGAGAAATTTAAAAGTGCCAGACTTCGAAATTTACGAAGGCAAGCTACTCGATGTTTTTCGTAACAGTACAATCCGAAGTTTGATAAGTTTCTTTTTGAATATAATGGTACATCGCTTTAAATATTATCAAAAGGCTCTAATACATAAGACAAACGATGTTAGATTTCCAACTCCGATGTGCACGGCCTCGGATAACGTCGAACACATAGAGCACCAAGCTTGGAGCGTCACAGTTCAACATCGGGCGAAAAAGTGCCTAACTTGGAAGTGCTGGAGCTCAATTTTTCTAGCGCACTGATCACTTGGTATTCAAATCGTACGAATGTACGTATATATTACGTGCAAAGTTCAAAATTATGTACTTCGGAAAATGCACAGAGATTTTTGTGGAAAGTGCGAGATGAATGGGCCGGTTTGTGCCAAGTGAAAATTACCGGACTTTCCATTAAAGAATTTTGTGCAGACTGCGGTACGTATGACGTGGTTGTTAAAAGTGTTTGTTAATTAAAAATAAACACAACACGAATAACGTGGTTGTTCGGACTGTGTAATTTAATTCAAAATAAACAAAAATACGAGTATATTGTTATTATTGATGTACAAATATATTTATACTAAATCTTTTCAAAGCTACACTATTTCATTTTCAATAGAATCAGTATGTATTCGACTATCGATTCGAGACGTAGTGCTGATCGTTGTGTGAGTAAAAGCTAGTTACTCGTTTGAAACTTTTGAATTGAAAATAAACTCAGACGTTTTTAGTGGAAATTAAAGAGCCTTTAAACTGAAATTAAGTAAAGTTGATACAAAAAGTAATAGAAATTTAATAAGAAATAAAAAAAAATACAATGTCATTGTAAATAAAGTAATGAAAGCAAAAAAAAGAAACGAAAACCACACAAGAATATGTGCTGAATAGAAATAACTTCTGAAGTAGCATAGCCGTTAATTGATATATTTACATTGTTTGATGCGCTAAGCATACTACAAAGTGACAATGGCCGAGAATATGTCAACAATATTATAACATAATTAAGCAGTATGTTTTTGTCTTTATTTTGAATTGACCTATACACTTTGAACAACTACGTCATTCGTACCGCAGTCTGCACAATATTCCTCTATGCAAAGTCCGGTAATTAACTTGGCTCAAACCGGTCCATTCATTTTGCACTTCGACAAAAATCTCTGTGCATTTCCCGAAGTACATAATTTCGGATTTTACACGTAAAATATATACAAGGTACATCTGAGCGAAGCGAAACCAACCTAATGTATGCAGGCGATAGTTGCAATGTATTTCTTTTACTATATGCATAGTAATCTTCAACTTATATCACGTATAACTGACACGCTGTGATATACGATATGGTACGCATCAACCTGTTAGGAACAATCAATTATCTTTTTTTCATCCAAATAGTAATTAAGTAGTTGCAGCCTAAGCGCTGGGTGTTTTCAATAATAATATGCCACTTAGATGTACTAGGTATACCTATTGCGTTGCTAGTTTAATTGTTTAGTGCGAAAGTTTTTTTTGCTGTCCAAGGTTCGAGTCCCACTCGACTTAAATTTTTTTTTGGAATCTATCAGTCTATTTATATATTTATTTATTTAATAAAGTACACGGGCATTAGCCCTTTTATAATAATACAAATAGATTATCATTGTGATGGATGCTGTTGAAACAGTCGCAATACGTACAGAATGGAATAATAAGTAATTTATAGCTAACGCAAGCAAGAAAGAAATTTCATCTAACTGTTGTTCAAATCTCTATTAGGCAATACATGATTACCACAGCACCTTTAACTAATTTTTTAGCGCGCTTGTTTTGTCTGACATAAAATATCAATTAAACTTCTTTATTAATATTTTTTCTAGATGTTTTGAAATCAACGCTTTTGTATTTTTTTATTCAACACAAAAGTGAATAGGTGTTATTGAAAGTGCTATGTACCAGGTCTTTCTGCTTGCTCTAAAATCTACTG
>JAPYYV010007584.1:0-13285 GCA_030522625.1 Copidosoma aretas | reverse complement strand
TCATCATCATCATCATCATCATCATCATCATCATCATCATCATCATCATCATCATCATCATCATCATCATCATCATCATCATCATCATCATCATCTTCTACATTAATATGTAAAAATGTCGAAAAAATTATTAGACAAACAACAAATCTTTTTACTAATAATATTTATGCACAGATAACTTGCGAAAAATAACAAAAAATAGCCCATGAGCGTTTTTGATGATGATTACTTTTTAGAGCAAGAATTATTTAAGGATCATCGATCACAGCTAATAATTCTAATTATAAGCAATTACATGGATATTTGATTGAAACATGAGATGAAATTTTTAAACAGTGAACAGCAACGAATAAGAATGCGTGATAATAAATTAACGATATTTAGTGGTCAGTAATGTTTTACACGATGGCTGGTTTTACAATTGGTGAAAGTAATGTTTCTCTTTGTCCTAGTCACTGTAAAAAATGTTTTGAAATACAAATTGTTACTTATATTTGCACAAGCTATTCATTTTTATAAAAATAAAAAAATTATTAATTTTACATCAGTAGACGCATAATTCAGCTTCCCCCCCTCCAGTTCCTCAAAGAAGTTAGTTGATTCTGTTTTGCTTCAGAAGTATCTTGCAAAAGTAGTTTACAGTGATGACATCGGATAATATTTTTTAAAGCATGTACGATAGACCCAGCAGCGTAAGCTAATATTTCTAAAACGTATTCATCGATGCTCCAACGAGCTGCATAATCGTGTTCCTACGATATATTATTATCCACGTGAAGATTGTTTTTGATGTCACTGTCAAGCAAATGCAACTTTCGCTTGCAAATTCTTGATTCAGACGATTTATTACACGTTTGCTCTTTTTCTACTGTATCACGCACTTTATTTACATCTTCATTTTTTGATAGCATAAACGTTTTATCTAGCGGTTGACAATTTGCGGAATTCGATGAGACACAAGCTATTTTATGAGAAACAAGCTTCTTGTAAGCTGAGAGATACTGTGTTGTTGTAGGATTATTCGTCTATCCGTTCATACTGCGTATCAAGGAAAAAAAATGTTCGACATGGTGTTGGCTTAGCTTGTAACTTAGAAATAGCGCAGGGTGCACTGGTTAAGTTGTTAGAATTTTGACTGTCCACGGAAAGTGGTAGAGAACTTGCAGGTGGCTCAACATTTATCAATGTGCTGTTGTCTGAAGAGTTCGATGAACAGCTGAAATGCTGAGCTTTCTCATATGTATCCTCAAGTCTTTCAACATCAACTTCCAGGACATCAAAACTCTTTGTTGCTTGGATAACTGTTTCATTGCTGATAAAAAGGCTTGGGATTGCCCCTGCACGTAGTCTTCTCCGACGACTTCCGTCCAAAGACTCAAAAAAATAATTTTTGTGAAAATGATCACCACAGACGTGTTTAAATTGTGGGTTGGTCAAGTTTGGCATTTGAAGAGCCTCCATACATTGTTTACACAGCTCGGAATTCTTTGGAAATCTAAACAAAATTTTTTAATTCTGAGTCACTGAAAAATAAGAAAAAACACAACATTTTTGAGGCTATGATAATTCTTACTTACACATAAAAACTAGTTTTTTCGAGTGGAGAATACACCTTCTTACACTGTACACAAGTACTCATATTTACTTGTTTCCGTACATAAGGTAGTTAGATCACCGAACTTTTAAACTTTAACTTGTTTATATTGACAACAAAGACTTACACTACGCTGCAGGCGTGCATCGCGCGTCTGCTGCTTACTCCAGTCGTACTTATACAAACAGCCGTTTGATTCAAGCGAGACTATCCAATCACAGTGCCCGGCAGGAGAGAGATAGAAAAATAGTCGGTGTCTGCCTCTCTTTTCGCCTCTATCGCGAAATTTGGCCACTTCTGCACTCTATTCTTATATCTCTATGGATGGACTGTGCCCTTTGCATGCGCAGAAACTGTTTTTCGTCTTCTGCGCACGTGTATTTGACTCAAATCAGTCAATAACAGTGCTCCTCACTTTCTCATGACTAAGCCCGAGCTATATGAAAAAGCAGACCACAATGAAACTTTGAAAATTCGTTCTAGGGGAGAGTATCATTCGTGTGGGCATTATATTATAGGTAACTGGACGAGTTTGCTGATTACTTTGATGTGTTGTAAGGGTAAATCAATGACGCTGAACACGATGGAAGTGGTTACAAATCGATACCTCGATTGGTTTTCGAGATATCGATATATAGAGCGGTATATGATGAATGATATATTTCATTACTGATTACTGATATAACTGTATAGTTAGTAGCAGATGAGCAGTCCGTTTAGCATTACCCAGAGTGCACCACGTGGAGGTAGGCCCGGGGTTCTATTTAAGTAAGCGAAATGAATTTTTTCTTCGATAATCCCTAGAAAGTAATGATCAATCGCATGCACCATAGTCACTGCGCAGGCGCGTACTAGGGACTATCGAAAAAGTTAGTTATTTTTGGCAATATTTTGCCTACTTGAATAGAACCCCTGCAAGTACTCCGTGCATATGTGAGTGTGTAAGAGAGATGGTATTAGTATGTGTATGTTAGTACAAGCGCGCGTGAGTGTAGGAGTAAGGTTGTTGATGTTTACGTGCGTGTACTTTATAAAGCCCGTCTAACAGACCGATTCCCTCGGACAGCTCGCCATTGCTGTATCTACACTGAAAAAAATTTGGTCTGATATTTCTACCAATACCGGGAGCAAACGCGCTCCACAAATATAAAGTTCTCAAAAGCCCCCACTGTGGCTTACACTCAGCACCACCGGTGGATTGCTGCACGCACTACAGTTAAGTGTATGTTATGGAACCACTGTGGTCCAGAATCTCTACCATAAGTGATCAGTGACAATATGGAGGAGAGATTTGTCAGCCACTCGTGGTCAAGATTCGGGACCACGGTGGGCCTACTTGGATCCCTCAACTGTGTGTTGTCTATCTTGGACTACCTGTGGTGCCACTTGTCAGCCACGCGTGAGCGTAAATGCGTCTCGTCAAACTGTGGTACCTCCAGCAGACCAAATTTTTCTCAGTGCAGGGTATACTTTCTTGATATCCAGCAGAAATTCCATGATTTCCGACCCTAAATCTTGATATTTGTTCAAACAATTATATCGGTAAAAATGTACTGCCATATATTGGTGCAGCAGCTTGGTGG
The DNA here is from genome assembly GCA_030522625.1 of Copidosoma aretas. NCBI lineage: Eukaryota > Metazoa > Arthropoda > Insecta > Hymenoptera > Encyrtidae > Copidosoma > Copidosoma aretas. The sequence continues at coordinate 10,108 of JAPYYV010007584.1, read as the reverse complement.
TGCAAGCATCTAACTAAACGCACTCGTACTTGCAAGTACAACAATAGGCGCGAAAATTCAAATCTGCATGAATATCGTTATCTACTTACGCCCAACCCCCCCCCCCCCCCCTAACCAATAAATAATAAAACTCGACTTAAATTGAGAGCGTATCAGCTACCAAATTGATGAGGATAGTTATGTTTACTAAACTTTGATCTGTGCCAATTGGTTGGGAAGAAATAGTAAAATAAAATAAAATATCATTTTTAAATCAATAAAAAATATGACATTAAAATTAGCAAGAAATCACCCCAATATTTCATTTATCTGTAAAACGATTTTTGTCGACTTTCGAGCTCAATATCTCGAAAATCAATCCAGATATTGATTCGTAACCACTTCCATCGTGTTCAGCGTCATCGATTCACCCTTATGGCACATCAAAGTAATCGACAAACTCGTCCAGTTGCCTATAATATAGTGCCCACACGAATGATACTCGTGCCTCGTTCTGTAAAATGCTATGCATCATCAATAATTTTTTCAAGATTTTATATGGGTCGTTTTTTGTAATAAATTAACGTTAAAGTTGAGCTTTTTAACATACGTTCTTATGAGAGTTAAACTCAATTTTTTCGTCGGTATAGACAACAAACTTGTAAAAATGCAGGGATCTGAAGGAAAAACATGTCCAGTGATGAATTTTTTTTTTATGTTTAGTGAGCCAAATTTAGTTGCACTTTATGGCACATTTTAAAGAAAATCAATGAAAAACTTAAACAGAGTATTCAGTTCGTAGGCTGCGGCAGGAGGTGCGCGGTAAGAGGGTTACTGCTGCGCGGTTCGGGCCCTTCTTCTCACCCCTTTGCGTTGATCCTCCTGACTATTCTTCATATGTGATCTCGTTATTTGAATATGACCTTTTGTCTTTACTACAGCATGTATGAATAATATAATCAGCTATGCACTTTTATACAGCGTTTTAACTGTGTCCAATTAATTATGAATACTTCAAAGTACCTTCGTATTATCTGACGTAATAAATAATTAGAGTATAATAAATCTTAATACAAGCTGGTTAGAATTACAAAGGATAAGAATAATGTATAAAAGGATCCTACATCCTCGACATTGTATTAAAAAGCATAACAATAGAGTTTTTTTTCACAGACAATATTTTCCTTTTACCCACATATGAAAAAAGAATTTTCACTTCTTTTCTTAAAAAAAAAATTCAGATAAATAAATGTCCTATCATTGTATAATATATATTTAGTGTACTTATTTTCTTTTTACAGTAGTATCAAAAATTTAGGTATTTAATGCACAAGTTTCAGAAATAAGTAAATGTTTTAAAACAGCATTACGGGTAAAATAAATATCATACTTGTAAAATTTAATATTTTAGGGTTTGTCAAGTATGAAAGATGGTGTGAAGAAAAACCATTATCCAATCCTGAAAATAATTATTTTTAATTAAAATTGATAGGCATTCACCTGAAAAAAAAAAGAATATTATTTTCGAATTTGAACAGGATCTTCTAACACTTATTATAGTGAAAAAATTCTTTTATGATTATCAATGTTCCTTACCTGAATGTACGAAGAAGTACAGTGATACCTTTACTGGCTGTAGGCAATTAATGCCTGAAGAACGTAAGGTCAATTTTGTAAACGTTTATGATATATACATATATTTATACGAATTGACGTGGGCCAAAAAATAGTAGATTTTCTTACAAGGGAAACGGAACTTCCGCACGAACGTTATATGGCACCTCGAGGCAAAGCTGAGAGAGCATCACAGTCACGTTCGTGAGGGCGTTCCGTTTCCCCTCCATGTAAGAAATAGTATTTTTTTCCATCCTTTGGGTGAAAGTTTGTAGTTCCGCTGTTCCACTAAGATGTGGGTAAAAGCACATCTTCTAGCCTAACCTAACAGTGAAACTACTAACTTCCGCCCATGGCATGGAAATTTTTTTTTTTCCTCAGCTACCATGACATTGGAAAATCGTGAAACCATGAAAAACCGTATCAGACTGTTTTTAAAGGTTGTCCAATTTCCTACAAGAATATATATTCAGACTTGAAACTCCCTACTTCGTTGGTGTGAAATAAAATTCAAAATTAAAAGCCATTTTTTCCAATGATATTTAAATGGGAAACAAAATCGCGATGAATCACCTTTTAAAATTAATGGTAACGACTCAAACTTTTTGAGAATTTTTTTTCATCATCATGAACAATAATTTCATGGTAGATAAGGAAAAAAAAACATTTTCTTTTTTCGCCAGCTGTAATGTATATATTTTACATATCGCAATGGTCTTATAAATATTTTTTTTTTAGGTTAAGGAACATTTTTTTGATTCATATAAGTATAAATGGAACCCATATTATGCTTGGCATATTTAATATTAGGTTACTGACTCAAAACTGGAAGGACAAACAATATATTTTTTACATGAATCGTCGCAAATGCCATTCAATTATTTGTTTCTATGAGGATTTACAGTTAGTAATAGAATACAAAGTTTGTAACTTGGTTCTTTGCGAGATATTATGGAACAACACTTCACGAAGCCCGACAGATAGATCGGACATTATTATCGACAGTATTAAATCTATCAATGATCTGTCGGATAATCAACTGTGTATTATTAAAGAGAAATCGGTTAATACATTTTTACCTTCATATGACACAAAGTGGTTGGATGTCTCTAGGACCAAAAATAAATTTAATAGGAAATATTCTGTGTTTTTACAGCGAGATTTTATTGTAACGTTTCCTGTACTTAAAAATGTTGAATTACAGCCTGAACATGTTGAATCAAGTAATGAAAAAAATTCTACACCATCTAAATAGGGACGTCCATGAAAAAGCTAGGAAGAAGGCTGTAAATCAACAAGTTGATTAAGAGTTCGAGAACTAGCCCTTACTCATAGTAGCGAAGAACGCTCAAAAGTGTTGGAATTAAAAAATTCTCAGTCTGCAGAAAACGTTGTGGAGCATAATCCTACAAATATATGTCATATAGATCAGGCTATTGATTACATAATCGCAATGTGTATGGATTTAGGATTGACTAGACGAAAATATGACAAATTCAGGATTTATAATGAGCGATTAACAAGTAGCCATTACCCGACCTATCGCAAAGTTCTAGAGGCAAAAAAAGATTGCTATCCCGAGAATGTTACAGTTTCCGAGTATGGTGCTAAAGTTAATTTCATCCGACTCTTAGAACATACTGTTCAACGAATTCTTCAGATATTAGGTGAGGATAGGCTTATGAGTATAAAATATGAAAATTTAGTATTCGTAGGGAAGTGGGGAATGGACGGAGCTTCTGGACAGCAAACTACCCGTCAGAAGTGCAGTACCACCAGTAGAACATAAGTTGATGCTAGTATCAGGAATGATCAGGAAAGATTGTGTTTTTTAGACAGTAGTCCTGATGAAGACTCTGATAGTAGTGTGGAAAATTTTTACGATAAATTTGCAACTATATCGGATGGATCAGTATTTATCATTTCAATGGTACCATTGCAATTAAAAACTTCCACTACAGTGATCTGGCAAAACTAGTCGTCCAATTCCGTCCATTACTGCAGGCCTATTGAATTCTGTTTTGTTCATGAAACCAGTGAATAATTAAAAAAACTATTTCATCACTATCAAAGTTTGCTTGATAAGGTAAAGTTCTTTGATATTTGCATTGGTGACTTACATTAAAGCACAAGTTTTGAAATGTATTGCACAATGATAGATAACAAAACTTGTCATGCATTAGTCGACTAAAAAGCATAGAGCCGATGTGATGTATGTGGAGTTGGTCCAAAACGCGTCAATGATCTAAACTATGTGTTGCAACTTCCAAGCAATAAACAACTTCATAAGTTTGGGCTCTCTACTTTGCATGCCTGGAATCGCTGTTGAGAGACGTATCTGCATATTTCATATAATTTAGATTTCAAAAAGTTTTAAGCCAGAACTGAAACAGAAAAATCAATGAAAAAAGAAAGGAAGAAAATAGTACAGGAAAATTCAAAGTCTTCTTTGTCCATCTCAGTCGATATTGTAAAACAGAGATCGGGAACAACGAACAATGAAAACACAGCAAGGATATTTTTTTTTAATTCAGAAATAGCAGCTAAAGCAACAGGTGTGGACACAATATTGCAATTGTTAACTTGCAACAAAAAAGTTGATTCTGTAAACTTTAAAGATTTTGCTCTTAAGACAGCTAAGTTATATGTAAAATTGTATCCTTTGTATAAAATGCCGCCAACACAACATAAAATTTTAATTCATGGTAGTGATATTATTGACCATTTTGATTTACCCATGAGAATATACTCGGAAGAACCTCTAGAGTGCGACGATAAAGTTTTAAGGAAAGATCGACTGGAGCATAGCAGAATGATTGATAGATTATCTAGTAACACGAATCCATTTCACGAATAATTTCAACCAAGCGTGTAAAAGAAAAGAGACAAAACAAAGATTTATCCTTATACTGAGAGAAGTGATATTGAAAAATTTATAAGTTTATTAAAAATTACTATATTTTTTAGGAAAGCTGAGACATACTCGTCGTATTATAATATTTATTATGCTACATAGTAAAATCCAGATTATATCAAACTTTACTATGACGCTTTAATGAAAATTGGCTTTCTAACATAGTAAATTTTATTATAATAGAAATAGTTTTCATATTTATGAAACAAATAAATTCTTTCAAATCTAATTTATGCGCAGATAATGTATTCAAGTGATTTAACGGATCACTGGCGATACCACTACGTACTTTATCTATGGTTATTAATTTAACTTTTTTTTATTTGTAACCGTATATTTTACTAAGTAATGAAAAATAAATTTTGAAAAATTAACTCCGACCGGGACGCGAACCTCCAACCTGCAGCACGGGAGTCCGACGTCGTAACCACTGGACTACGATGACCTGTGTCTTGTGATACATCAATAGAATATATATTCTATCGTATATATTGATACATCATTCCAGACATATTATACGATCGGTTATGTGAAAAAATCTTTTTATTATTTTATCTTGATTTATAACATTACCCAAAATCATACCATTTCTTTTTTTTTTCACTCATGAGAAATCATAATCACATTCTGTATGTGATACACAACAATACATGCATTTAGATAAGAAAGTCAAAGGGTTCACAATAAATTGAACCACAGATAAGTTATTGATAAACAGTATTTGTCTGTACGTACTAATTAAAAACTCTCAATAATACTGAAATACGGTATGTTTAGTATTTACATTAGTATAACCTCAAACTTGCTTTGAAACTCCATGAGCACATATATTATATAGTATATACCGCCTAACCTAATCTACAGTGTCATCACAAAAAGTACTTTACAATACAGTGATTTTTACTATGTTGAATAGAAATTCTGGAGAATCAAAAATTTTACTATGCGACATAGTAAATTCTACTTTAAACTGCAAGAAACCCTAATTAGATTATAATACAATGTATCATGTTGAATAGCAAATATCATGACATCACCATTTTTACTATGTAAGACATAGTAATTTTTATCAGTACTGTATAATAATTTTTGTACGACTGCCTATGATAATTATTATAAAAATATCATAAAAATCACTACAGATGTTATAATTTGCATCATTAGACGAGTATGTCTCCCCTTTTCTAAAAAATATAGTAATTTTTGATGTACATATATTAAATTTTTTAATGCCACTTCTCTCAGTGTAGAAGCCACAAAAATGTTGAAAAAATAGTAGACAATAATTATAAGGAAAGAAATATGATTTTCCCACAGCTAAGCTGCTAAAATGTGTCAAGTAAATTGGAGCTTATTCTAAGAAAGGATAGTGTACATGCTTTAAGACTTAATAATGCCGAAACAATGACTTTTTATTATTACAAAGAATAATTTTTTTATAGCCAGTACACTTGTAAGACCAGAATTTTATGGTTAAGAATTTAAAATACTCTTATTACTTACATTAGTATCTTTTGATCATCGTTATATTGCTATAAAAAGTTGGTAGATTATTTATGTACTAAAAAGTAAGTAAAATAATTTTGTATTATTTATGTAAAAAAAAAATTCGAATAAATCACGCATCAACAATATATTGAAACAAGGCCACAAAAGTAGTTTATTGGTTAACACTCTATAATTATATGAAAAATTTAATGAATATCAAACATAAAAAAAAAAATGTAAAATACGTATGAATTCTTGTTTGATTCTTGTCACATTTTTTCGACAACTGATTAAAAGTATAAATAAGAACAAAAAATTATTTTGTCATATAAAAAGCATGGAAAACTGTATCCAAAATAGAAAATTATTAAGAATTGTTCAAAATTATTAATGAATACCTGTTGTAAATAAAAAAAATTTTCATTTAAACTTTTTGTGAGCTATTTATTTTCAATGTGAATATTGATTAATTATCTTGTAAGACTTTTAAACAGATTATAATTATTTATGCACCCTATCTTAATTATCAGTATGAAGAAAAACACTATTAATACTTGTTAAGCGACATTGATCTTGTAAATCTTTGATGTAATAGACTAGAGTCAATAAATATTATACAATATTCTGACTAAATATGTTTCCCTTACATCAGCTTATATTTAGTAACAAAGTTATGCCTGTAAAAAATACCGTACTAATCAAGAAAGTGTCAGTGACTCGTCATAGCCTAAGTCTTCCCCTTTATTAAAAAAAAAAATCGTACAAATCGGTTAAGATTTGAGGAGCAAGCAGATTTTTTAAGAAATAATCATTGTTAAAATAAAGAATATAACATTTTAACGTTATGTAAGGTTCAATTGCATCTGTAGAATCGACTATGGTCTTTAGATGTAGCCTCAAGTACTTTGGAATGACTAGGTTACACAGCAAACATAATATATAGTGACATCTCTTAAGGATAGATTTGAGAGTTGGCTTGACGTATGAATACTCTAGCTAAATAAGTCTTTTATTTTGCCGTAAACGCATAAAATCGGCGACCTTTACCACGTACCGTGTTGAACATGACTAGTAAGATAATATTTTATCCTTGGTTGACTCGACTGTGGATCCGTGTATTAATGATTATACGAAAAATACTAGCTACATGGATACACGGGTAAATCCATAGAAAAAAATATCGCTGGATAATACAAGTTTTTATCAACCAAGCATATTTTGACCTTTAATAGAAATTCTAAGTAAAGTTAATATAAAATATATTTATTAGTTTTAATAGGCCCAAAAGCTTATATTTTAAGCTCGACTGGTGAGCTCGTAAAACGTATTTCAAAGTAAAACGGACCCAAAATTACGAGGAACCATAAAACATTATGAAATAAATTTAGTATAAATAGTCTTTCGTCTTTTGTTGATTGCATATTGACTGCGAGAAGAAATACTTATAGTATATTTATGTATATATACATATGTATGTATACAAGTAGGGCTTCGCCCCCTGTGCGCTCCGCGCGCCAACCCCCAAATTTCAATATTTTTATTCTCATATCTAAAAAATAAATAAAAAAGTTGATTTTTAAATACACATACATGCGTACTAACATAGATAACCAAAGCGATCTCATAAAAATTTGCTACTAATTTGAACAAATATAGTCAATACATGAAATTAGTTTACTGATTAATCAAATAATTGTTAATAATTCAATACTAATAATGACTTTGATTGGTATTTAGGGTTAATATTAATTAATATGTATATAAATACAATATTACGCAATCATTATTATTACAAAAATAGTTATAAGCCATTGTTTGTCATCTTTGGTCATTTTAGAATCAATTATGGATAAAAGTTTATAATAAGATATCATTGTGAAATTCTTACTTAATATTTGTAAATGTCAATTATTTATTTTATTTTTTGTTCGTGTCATATATGGATTTTTATATTTTTATGTACTTCTATATTTTTGGTACTAGACTCTTTGTCCAATTTTTCACCTGTTATTATTTCCGCTTCAATGTTGTATTTCCACAATATTGTTATCTTAAGTCTTGTCACCTTGCATAAACCGTCGGATATCCTTATATTTCCTATTAACATGACTACTGATCTAATTTTCAAATTAAGTTCATGTACTTTATAACGTATAAAACTTTTTTCATAATCTTCCAAATTAATTATGAAAATATGACGATTTTAAAAATGTAAATATAAATAATGATAATTTTTAAATTCTTATGATTTTAATTTCATCTGTTTTAAGAATAAACAAATGACTTCTATTTCATAATTTTGTACAGATATAATTCTTGATTCAATGGACAATACTGTTTATTGATATTTGGAGGCCAAAAGGCAGTATAAATTACATGAAAGGAGGCACATTGAAAAATATTTTAAAAGCAGGGAATGTAAAATTTTAACTTCAAATTTTAAGCATTTTATAAGACATAAGAAAGAACATGAAGAAAAATTGTGAATATTTGTTATCTTTCTGGTAAAAAGTTTAAAAGACTAACGCATCTTAATCGGCAACTCATGATAAAAAAAAAAGTGTATGTGCTGGTTGTAGGAAAAGTTTTAATAGAAATGATCATTTAAAAAGACACTACAAATATGTACATAAAAAGGTAATATAATTTAAAAACAGGATAATTCCAAATAAATAATTTAAAATTATTTGGAGTTGTTAGTTTATTTAAATCGATTTGAAAATTATAACATAAGGTTAGATTGTAAAAGATTGCAACGTACATTATAACATTAATTTTCTATAACCAATTTTAGCCTAATTTAAATATATAATCTAAACGTGGGGGGGGGGGGGGCTGGCGCGTGGAGCGCGCAGAGAGCGAAGCCCCACTAGTATATACATATATATATATATGCTTGTAGGGCTTCGCCCTCTGCGTGCTCCGCGCGCCAACCCCCATATTTCAATATTTTTATTCTCATGTCTGAATAATAAATGGAAAAGTTTTTTTTTAATACACATATATGCATACAAACATTTATAATTTAGTAATCGTACTAATTTACGTTATTAATATTAAGAATTGGTTGTTTTTGGTGTATATCCTTACGTGTCTTATTATTACTTTCAAAAAAAAAAATATTTAGCTCTGAAATTATAACACTTGCTACATCTCTTTGTGTTCTTTTCTATATCTACGTTGATTAAATCTCTAAATGTATAATTTTCTACATTTTCGACCTGTTGTTGTCTGTAAGCTTAATTACATATGCATATGTATATTATTTATTACTTTAGTAACTACTTTCTCCGTCAATTCTTGTAGATTCGTTTTTTTTTTTTTATATTTATTCTCACGTTTTTTTATTTTTTTTTTTATAAGTTTTTTCACTGTCAAAACTCTTGAATTTTTTATCATATTAACTACATTGATCTGATGATCAATTTTGTCGATGCCTATTTTCTGCGCCAGTAAATATCCAGTATATTCTTTTTATTATGTGTATTTATTTCTTTTCAGAATTTTTTAATCATATGTTTGTAAACTTTTGATTGTTTGTCATACATTTTATAATGCGTTATAATGGACAGTAGAACCTTTCAACATCTATTTTCTTCAATGAGCTTTTAAAAATTTTTGTTACAAACACTTTATAATCAAGCAAATGACTTTATTTCCATTTTTTTTAAGTTATATAAAAACTGTTTTATGGTTTTGTTATTAAGTATAATTAGTTGTATATCGGAGTTTGCACATTAATGTCTTAAAATTTAAGACTCCTAACATTTATTGTAAATGATAAAATAGAAGTTCATTTTAAGATATTAAAACATTTGTTTTTCTCCTATTTTTCCGATTTTTGTTGGTGTCTTCGATTCTCTAAATGAATATTTGATCGTTCCCTTATTTGTGTCAGTCCCTTTGTCTCTATTTCTGAGCCTTTTATTTTCTGAACTTACATTTTTTTTTATTTAAATTAACATCTGCCATTAATATGATGTCACACATAAGTGTTACGTGGGTTATGATAGACTTGGGGTGCTCACGGAATAAAATATACGAGGACTTGAATATACTTCGTTTATTAGTTAATGATCCGAGAGAAGAGTCGCGCCGCCAGAGTACCTATCG
>JAPYYV010007583.1:0-20353 GCA_030522625.1 Copidosoma aretas | reverse complement strand
GTAATTAATGTTTTTTTTCAATCAATTACTCTTAATTGTAGTTTATTTAATATTTAAAAAAGTTAGTAATTACTTTAATTCAAATAAAAGTAATTAATTGTGTAATTATTATCATCAGAAAATCTTGAATTAATTACGAAAAATTTTTAATTCAATTAAAAGTAATTAATTAATCTCTGACTTGATAACTTTGTTCAAATAAATGTAATTAAGGGACAGTTGATTTTAAATATACATCAATTAGAATAATTAAAATAAATTACTTTTCTCAATTACTACCCAACACTGATTATAATGCAATTCCCATATGCAATTTAAAGTATGCTTTCAACGAATAAACTACTAATAATGATGCGTTCGTTAAAGTGGGACATGAGATTGGAACCCCGGGATATCAGTTAGCCACTATTCGTTAAATAGGGACGTTTAGCCGGTTCTAACCTTGCCACTTTCTGATTAAATTTTATGAATTCTTGATAACATTTTGACAGTATAAATACAGATTCTCTTTTTCGATACATGCAAGTAAGTGATATAATTTAAATTTTTCAAATTGAATTCTTGAACTCGTTGAACGAGGTGTTAATAATCAAATTGCTCCAAAAAACGTTCGTTAAATTGGGACGTTTACCTTATATACTATAAAATTGTTGCAGTAGTGGTTAAAAGTAATGAGAGAGAGAGAGAGAGAAACAGTAATATGTTTTTTTTGTGTCACGTCAGGCAGCGTTTACGCAATACTTGCTGACATTACTGGCCAGACGGTAATCATATACTACGTCTGGTATTGTACTTAATCATGTTTTGAAAATCCATTGTCACAACATACCGTCAAATCTCATCTTATCATATATTTTCATACCAGTACCTCTCAACTGATACCGATCACTTAAGATTCTATTTAAAAAATAATTTTCGTTTCTTAACAGCTCCTAATTCAGGTGAATCAAAAATAAAATCATTAAATATTTTTTAACCTAATTATTGAGAGACAAACAAAATAAATATAAAAATGACGAAATCTTTATTATATAACTATTTACAATTCAATATTTCGCCATTACCATAATGGCCTCTTCAGGAAGATCAAAGCACATGGGTGCCAAGACAGAACGTCCAATATGACAATGAAGCAAGTGCAAGGGAGGTTCCATCGAAAATAAATATAATCTTAATTTTTAGGAATCAACGATTTTTATCTTTCTGGTGATAAATATTTCTTCTAACATTATTAGTACATTAAACAATATTTTGTTCAAACGACAGACACACTTGGTTTCACATTTTTGCCCGGTGCAATGATTGTGGTTATCAAAGTAATTTAAATTATTCTTAAATGTATCGAAGTATATTTCAGGAGGTCAACTACCTTAAGGAAATAACAGTCAGTTGTTTTTAAAATTTGGTAGACAGATAAATAAAGTGATGAAAAAAATTTATGTAAAGTTTCGGAACCTCTGGATCCCTCGAAACCGAGAAATTGAGGAGGAATCCATCTAAGCAATTTTCAAGAAGAAGCTTCATCAGCACTTTTTGCGCAACAGTCGCGTGGTTGCTAATTAAAACAGATTTTCCGAGAAAGAAATAAGCCGGAGTCATAAAGCTAACTTTGGCTCGAGGCGTCGGGGAAAAGCTCTGCCTCGCGAGAGGAAAAGAAAAACGAATAACGCCCGAGAAAAGAAAAATGAAAAGGTCGAGATGGAGAAAGAGAGGAAGAAAAAAAAGGGGGGGTTTTGGTACAAGTCAGAAGCGCCCAGCGGGTGAATAGAGCCGAAGTTGGGGAGGGATTTCTTCAACATGGCTGGCTAGGTGGAAGAAAAATGAATGATCCAGAATCGGAGTAGTCACCCCCACCCCCTCATTCACGTACTATCGCTCTCGACAGTGGCAGCCCAGAGTAGTATTTAATAATTCATCTCAGATACAATTAGATGGTCCATACGTTTCATTAGAATTCCCCCCTCCCCCCCTCTCTCTGCCGCCCCGACCATTTGTCCTCGATTCTCATCCATCTCTCTTGAGCTAACTGGCTGATACCTTTTAAAAACTCGCGGCTGACTTTTCGTCAGAACAATACAGCTATCGCTCCCTCTTTTTTGCAAAGGCACGCATTTCGTTGAATTTGATTTCAGTAGGTGTAAAACCATTCGTCTAGCAAGTCGGCACGCTAGTAGCTATGGCTCAGTACATCCTTAGAGGCAGATCTTGTGCACGCGTTGCTAAATGCCCGGAAGCCATTTACTTTCACGTAAGGGGTCCAAATGATTTTAGATCTCCAAAAATGGTCAATGACCTCCAAATGATTAGAATAATGATTTCATTGGCTACCTTACGGAAAATTATTTACTTAATAATCATATTTTTCGATTTTATAATAATTTGAGTTTATTCATCGTGCTGAAAATAAAAAATTTAATAAAATATTTGATTTGTTTGATAAAGCTTTTTACACAACAGTACTACGTATGTGAAAAATTATTCTAATACTACTATCACTTTTCATGATGGTTTCAATAGAGAAAAGGCGACAGTAAACCATCTAAAACATATGTATTATTTGTTCAACGTAGTTAAGCACAGCGGCCGAGTACATACTTTATGGCATACGAAAAAAGAATTGACTGTCTATCTCACACTCAAGTTTAAATCATACAACATCTTCGAGCATACTTTAATTAAACAATGATCTTCTTGATTCCATGAAATTTATGATGCCAATTTGTAAGATTTTAATTTTTGAACCTTTTTAGATGATTTTGATGATTTCAGCTAATTTTTAATTTATTTTGTTGATACTTGTTCACAAGATTGTAGGGACTAACTAATCCGCCGGTATTCCAGTTGAATTCGATTTCTTTGTCTGTTGAAGGAAACGTAACTTATGTGGTAAGAGTACTTAGCTGTGTTACCTGATTTAGTAGTGTACAATCTGTAGCACGTAATAATTACCATTTTATAAAACTTATATTTTTATTGCTTGAACATTTAATTTTAATCCAACTATTACTGTACTCGTTTGATACACATACATTTCTACCGAAACTGTTTTATTTCAGAATTTGTTGGTTACAGAGCAGACTACAAAAGTTATAAAGTATTTTATCACAGTTTCTTTATTGACTTTTAATCAACAATACTTTAAATAGTGTGCATTGGATCCGGATTTGTGAAGAATTTTTTGGTTCGTCTTAATGAGTTTAATCGTGTACTACAGTTTTCCTAGAATATCTTCAGGACATCCAGTATACATATTATATTTTTATTTTCCATCATTAAGAGATTCTTTGGATCACGATGAAATTTTGCAATCCATGATAAAGTTACCCATTATTTTACTGTTGAATATAGCATTATACAAAGAAATCATTGAAAAAAAAATTCTACGTATAGTTTATCCGAAGAACGTCTTTGAGCAGGATAAGGATAAGGTTGTTGCGTTAATCTACTTCCCCGTGCAAATTTTTAATCATAAAAAATATGTTCTTGTAAAGGAATACATTTTTTTCATATTTTCAAAATGTATAACTTTGAATAATTATATTTATTTTCATTACCAGTAAATGCGCAAAAGTGCTATAATAGCTACCTATAAAATCAGTAGTACAAGTCAGTATTAGTCAGCCGATACACCAAAATACGTTTATTCCCAACAATTTTATGACCCAAAAGACAAGGATCGGTAGTAACGTTACTTAAAAAATATACAGCAGAAAATACGGTAAACATTTGACAAACTCCACTGACATACGACAATTCTACAGATAGTCGCACTGTTCCACAAAATGACACCTCAAAACTCATATAATAATCATAACCGAAGGAAACAAAAAACAATCATCAACAAACGCCGTTCAATCTTCTATTTCCTGCACATAATTAACCAAAAAAGGTACGAACAGCCCTAATGGTCACCCGATGTGTCCCAGCCCAAGAAAAGAGAACAGAAAAGCGACAAAGCGAAGGAGGAAGGACAAAAAAAAGCCCGAGGGTGCGCGCACTCGGGAAACATGTAGCCAGTTAGTCCTACAGCGCCCGGCTCCAATTGATTCGAAATCGATTGTCGTTCCAGGGGAAGGAAGGAAGGAGAGATAGAGAGAGATTTTCAATTGATCGATTACCGGGTGCCCCCAAGGGAAGCCGGATGCCGAGGAGAAAAATAGCGCGCGAGGGAGGGAACGTTTCCTCTCTTCTCCGCGCGCGCCTTTTCCTTCCTCTTGTTTTCCAGTCGACGGAGTCTCTTACTGGGATGTGGAGGGATCGAGAACGCGCGCCCTTCTAATTTTTGTTAATCGCTCCCCGGCCGGGCTGCCGCCGCGTTTCGTTTGATCTTGACGATGGGACTCTTTGGGCGGGAGGCTAATTTATATTCCAGAGTTTTTCCTCGCGAATGTACGGTGCGTGCGGTGCCGTTGAACGCGGCTTGTAATCATTGAGAGCGGGAATAAATGATTAGGTGAGGGCATTTGGATCTCATCATGGGTATGTATGCCACTCTTGTGAAGAATAATGTATTCGAGCCATGAATATACGGCTTGGAACTAAGTAAATAAGCGTCCTCGATGGCTCAGTGGTTAGCGTGCTAGCTTTACAGCCTGACAGACTGTGAGTGGAGGCGAAAAACGGGTTCGATTCTCTTCGAAAATTTTTCGGGAATTTCTGTTCCAAAACTTTTTCAGAGGGGAAAGTACCCATGGCCCGTGGCGCCGAAAACACATTCTCCCGATTCCAGTGGGACGGACTGTGCAGTTTCTCCTGATGATGCCTGGACCTGGGGGGGCAAAATCCCTCCTTGGGGAGGTCGTCGGCGCGCCCTAACGCTTGGTGGGTAGGTGTTCCGATAAGCCGATCACCCGTCAGGGAAGCCAGATGCCTGTCGGCCTGGCCGATGGGTTGCCGGTGAGTCTCTTTCGGGGGACCAGTTCATCCGGTGAAGTCGCTATCAGTCCTTACAACTATCGGCGCGGCTGGGCGGGATGATCTATGGGTGGTGTAGTTCTCTTCTCTCATATGTCTGATGCCTGACCGGAATGTGTTTCTCTCTCTCCTCTTCGACGGGAAAACACACCTTAATATTCCGAGCTTCGCATTGGTGCGGTTTTTGGTACCAACCAGATTTATCCCTTGATCTCTTCATCTTTCCACTATTTCTCTGCTTCTATCTCTTCTTCCCTGTTTCAGCTGCTGTGTTAAAGAGTTTAATAGCCTATACGACTGGATCTCTCTCGGGGACGATGATTATAGACGGTAGGCGACCCATAGTCTTCAACTATTGTAATTTAATTGCACTATAAGCCAGGGTGAATCCGACACTTACCTCTTTCGGTAGCTTCGTCTAAAAAAGAAAAAAAAGAAAAAAAAAAAAAAAAAAAAAAAAAAAAAAAAAAAAAAAAAAAAAAAAAAAAAAAAAAAAAAAAAAAAAAAAGTTTAAGTAGAAAAACTTTTTGCTTTCACATAACGTAATTCCTTTTGTGGTTGATACCAGATAAAGCAAACAAGATGCAGCAAAATTTACTTCTGTGGAGTTAGCTAACCACTTTTACACTAGTCTAATATTGATCGATCGCAGTGCAAATATCTGTTTTCCGTGATTATTAGATCCAAAATTACGATCAGGCTATTTAAAGAAATGCGAAAAGTCGCAAAAAAAATAGATTATACGGAATTTTGTAGTTTACTCTGTTGCGGTGATTATTACATTATTTATTACAGTGCGCCTATGCATAGGGTTGGTTCAACGTTACCATGGTACATGCATGTCAAAATAAACGACTGCAAGCTTCCTATATCAAATACAATACAAATGAAAAGAAAATGAATATTTTCGTACCGATTTCGTTGCACCAGTGTAAAAAAGGTGAGCTAACTTTGCAGACGCAATGAATTCATTAGTTTTCGCCAATCAAATGTTGAAAAATATTTATGTGCATACATGGTGTATCGGGAGTGTGCGAATGTTTTCAAAGTTGCCCGAAGAAGAAAGCAGAGTTTGCTCGAATGTCCATCAACTAGCTTGTAATTAGTTTATTTACTGTTTGCATACCACATGATTTAACAGGGGCTTCTAATATACATGTACTCATATTCATACACTACAATACTTACATTTTGCAGATCTGTATCAAGCTATCTTCACAAATTCAACATTAAACAAAGATCATACATGTAATTCTTGACTTGATATACCTAATTTCTTACTGTCTCTATTGAATTGTTTTTTCATTGTTTTAAACAATGATTGCTTTCTCTGATTTACTCACAGATTACTTCACACTGTCACTTTTCACAGATACTTTCTCCTTCCTTTAATTACCACTGAGCTATAAACTATCTTGATGTAGAGTTAATCTTTTGCTGATCCTCTCAGAACCCTTCTGACCCTCTCTCACCTTGACCTGCACGTATGACACGTCAAGTAATATCTTATGCAATTTGTCAAGCTTTTCTTGCGACCACTCATCCTTCCTCTTTTGCTAATCTCACAGCCTACCTCTGAACTTTCCTTTCCTTCCTTGTCATACCGTTGCCAATAAAAACGCCGTCTGGTTGTGCACTCGTCAGCCGCTAAACCAGAAGTCCACCTAGCTTGTACATAATATCGATAAGATCAGCAATAGACTGGTAAATTGTAGAGATGATTAAAAAATATTTCATTAAAGGTGCCCTCCGGAAGAGGAATGATGCTTCGTTAATAAGAATTATGAGAAAGTGTTACTCTAGCGATTAATTTATATTTAATATATTTCTTAACCAAGAAAGATTTCTAAGGAAACAATACCTTAAACTTTTACACACTTTAAATATAAAATGCCCTTATACACTAATCTCAGTATTGTATCAATTGCCTGTTCCTAGTTTACAATACAGCACCTATCCATGGAAAAACCCACAATATATACACTATCCACAAGTAATCCCCGAAAATTTCTCCAATGTATCCATACTCCTGCAAATACATCCCGCAACTTCCTGCTCATACTCTTTCACACCCACCCAATAACCCAAACCAAACCTCACCAACGACACAAAAGTAAGTACACAGAAAAGTAAACAAAACTCCCGGAGCCCTCGCCCGCAGCGTACCGTCTAATTGCTAAAATCAAGCACGCCCGCGAACCCAGGTGACCCCCCCCCCCCCGGGGGCCCACGGACTGCGGAAATGAAATTTACGCGCCAACGATAGAGAGGGACGAAAACATACGCGCGCAAATACAGGAGGCAGGGGGCCCCCGGGCAAATAATTGCCGAGCTCTCGCGTGCCTTCGCCCTTCCCTCCTCTATTTCTCTCTCTCTCTCTCTATCTCTCTCTCTCGAGCATAGCAGTCATGTAGTCTCCTTATGGGGGCCTCTTTATGCAAATGAGCCGAGGAGAGCGTCATTGTTGGGAGAGAACTCCGTCCTTCTCTCTCGGGAGAATGTGGAAGGGGGTGTGCGCATGCCCGAGGAAAAAAACGAGAGCTTGGGGGAGGGAGGAGTGTTTGTTTTTAATCCGCGAAAAATGTCAGCGACGTCGAAAAGTTTCGAGAGAGAGAGAGAGAGAGAGAGAGAAAACGGGAGTGAACGGCACGTTAGAGCGGCTAAGGGTTTGTGCGTGTGTTGTATGTATGTATATGTGATTACGAGTAATTCAAAGTTCCGCTCTCGGCGTTTTTTCCTCTTTTTTCCAAAGTGAGTGGGTGAGGGGAGGGGAGGGGTAACAAATTCGCGAAGACCGAAAAGTGTACTGGGAGACTCGAGGACCCTGCGTTCAAGTGTATTATTGTACAGAGTTGTTTCACAGCTATAGCAGTATACTGGAAATTCCTGAACCGATTTTTAAATTACCCGCCGTTTTTTCGACTGAGTTTTTCCGAGGTTTTTCCGTGCCACTTGCTCGAATGAAAAAAGGCGGGTTTTTATTGATCGTCTTAAGGAAATGTTAGAAACACAAACTATTTTGGTAATCAGATATCTGTCCTATCGTCATATCCCAGATAGAGTACGTTTATTTTTAAACATTAGGGTAGTACAAGAATCTCCTGCTGTGTACATGTTTTGCTGTGAAAGTATAAAATGTTCATGTGTAGAAAATGATAAGCGTTTTAAGAAAAACGATTGTTCATTGATATTACAGTTGCCGGAGATGGCAGGATACATATATAGAGCTTATAAATTGTTTATTTGGTTTTTTGTTGTAAGGTATGTTTAATTGGGCAAACTTGGTATATAAAATAAAGAGGCTTTTAAACCCGTTGTAATTAATCTGCAGAAGAATATTAGGCGACTAATTCTATTATGGACGGACGATGGAATACATTGTCAGCTTGAGCACGTAATATTACGCGATTGGGTTGTAACACTGGGAATTTCAACCGCAAGTCTGGCGACGTTGACGACGAGGCTGACATCTAGAAACCACTAATTGGAGATCTCCGTCTCTCTTGGAACTTCCTCCTGTTGTCGCGTATGTATATTCCAGATGCGTGAAATCGAGTGATGCGTTGTAATGACTTTCGATCCTGGCTGGTGCAGGAATAGTTGGGACACGTTAGTTAACGTAAGTATAGATGATCAGTATCATTATTCCAGAGTATATTAATAGTTTGCAATGTATGTTCGAGATTGTAATCTATAGACACGTTAAACTTAATGATAGCGTTATATAAAGTCCTATGAGACTAATCGATTGGATTGCTAACCATGACGTTTGCCTGTGACCAGAACGAATCGATCCAGTTTCATTCATCCTCTTCATGCAGGAAGACTAATATAGAGAGGATAAAAAAACGAAGTCGTGAAGCTAATGCACAAAAATAAAGAAAGTCCACATGCAAGAATGAAAGAAAAAAGAATAACAGGAGAAGAGTGACAACGGAGGACAAACGCCGCTCGTCAAAAACGAAGTGTCGCGAGAGCTCTGCCAACACGCGTATGTTCCAGCCCCTCTTTTCTGGTGATGTGCGTGCCGCGCTGTTCTCCTTTGAATCACCGAGTTGCAAAGAGCTCTCCGCCACCGCCACGGGGCTAATTTGTCTGAGCGAGACGTGGAGGGAGAACGATGTTCGGGGTACGAGGGGTTCAGGGGTCTCTGCTGCGTGTGATACTTTGGTATATTATGTGGTGGACTGAGTTCCGGATGAACTTCTGGTTTATCGATTTTCTATTGGATGCTTTAGTTCATATGGTCTCAGAATCTTGTGCATGTAGGTGTAATTTTGGAATGCAACTTTCTGCGCGATGTCTTTCCTATTAGAACAAAGTGCAATAGAACATTGTGGGTGCCAGATAGGCTATAATTATTGCTAGAGTCTTCAGCTGCATCGACGGAGATTTTGGACTAAGTTGAAAGCTCTGAATCGCTCTGAGTATATACGCGTTGCGTTTAATTAAAAAAATTAAATCATCGTGTTTTCATTGTCGTAGGCGATTACTTGCCAAAGTTATTTTGCATATTTAAGTGTGTCTAATACATGCGATACTATGAATAATACTGCTTATGTACAACACCAGCAGATTTAAGAATGGATTGTTAAAGTAGTCTTATTCTAGCTTCAAGAGGCATAATCTAGTTGAATTTTAAGGTTGATGCAGTCACTAATCTCAATATTGATTTTAACGTTGAATAAATGTTGTTGATGTTGGGTCGAAAACTAGGTTCATTTAGCTATGTCCATCTGCTTACTAATAAATATATAATGATGTAGAAAGTAAGATAATTTAATAGCCATGCTAATATTCAGAAAACCGAAGATACATCATCATAAAATATGGTATTATGTACATGTCACATTATTGAAACCTTTCGCCTACATTGAATCAGTGCTAAATCAACGTTGTTTTCGATCCAACATCAATATTAGATAAACGTTGGATCAACATTGTGTTTTTAATCAAATTTCAAAATCAATTGTTGAAACCAAGAATTACCAATCATTATTCATAATAACTCAACGCTCGTGTAAATAAAAATTTGCCAACTTATCCACTTCACATCTCGCAAAATTAACTTACGTCAACTCATCAAAGTTAGTCCCTCTCCTCATCTCAAGCCGCCCGGCGAAATTTCCCTTTCTCCTCTCTTCGCTGAAATTTACACAACTCACAAAGAAAATGATAACCCGATTCCTCTCTGGAATTCGATCGAGCCACGCTGAAACAGAACAGAACAGCCTGGAGCACCCGCAGCAGCAGCTGGTAGAGGACACCGTAAGAAATAATTAACGAACCATGTACATATACCCATCCGCGACGAGGAAGCAAGAGACATCGGCTCCGCACAAAGGAGCCGGCTCCGTGCGGCTAGAAAATTACATTTCTATCAGCAGCGCAAAACTTGAAATGAGGCAAAGATGCGTCTGACGACTTTGTTCTTTCCCACGAGCAAAGGGGGCAAATAGACCCGCAAAGGATGCCAAATTGCCGACGTTAGCGGCCGCGGGACGGAGTGCGCGGTGCAAGGGTGGTGCCCCGGGGGCGAGATCTTGTATGCCGGGGAACCACGTGGCGGGGGAAGTTGCTCTGTATCTTGGAAGACTTTGTAAGGTAAGTTGGTGGCACCGAAAGGCGGAGGTTTTGTTTCAGACGGGGTTCTTTTGTGTGCGGGGTTTTCATTTTCTGTTTGTTTGGGGTAGAACAAATATGGAAAACTGTTGAGATATTTTGTAACGTGGATCCCATGCCACAAGTGAAATTTTAAGTCTTTGTACAAAGAGAAAACGCTACAGGAATTTTTACTGTAAAGTAAAGGAAGAGTTGTTACCGATAAATTTGAAGTACAATTTGCACGGTATCTTTACGATGATTTTTTTTTATTTTAGTAAAATGTATCTCTAATGATTATACACCTTTTACTGTAAAGCTACGTTAATGTATCCCCTGATCAAGGAAACAAATGACGTCATTAGGCGATAATGTGATGATGGTATACATTCTTAGGTTATTGATAATGTAACAATCTATATTATCGACACATCATCGACTTTTGGCGTCATCTTGTTTCACAATTTGAAGAAAAATTTCTAAAGTTTCACAGTAAAAAGTACAGAAAACTAGAAAAAAAAATTTCTGTGATAACAAATTGCCGTAAAGCTACTGTAAAAATTGTAGTTGAAATTCGTCGATCACACTTTACCGTTACTTTTATCTTTACAATAAAAATTCTTGTAACTTTTTACTCCATGTATGAAAGATAAGTGGTTCTTTTGAAAACAGTAAAGCATTAACTTACATTTGTGCTAACTAATTTTTGCAACTTAATATCAGTAAAAAAATTTCAAATAAACTTTAATCATTTTTTTTTGCCTTTTTAAGATCAATATCATTTATTAGCATCTATTAGCATGTACGATACACATGTGCTTTTTAACATTATAGTATTCAAATAACAATGATTTGAATCGATGTTCCCAAGCCAACAATAATATTGCGATCCACACCGTAACAATAATAATAAATTCAGCCTCGCACGCAGCAGACATCCTCCCACTTCCGACTTCTCCCACCCTTCATATCCCAGCAGCTGTGGGGACGCGTATGTTTAAATATTCCGCTCATTCCTTATTCAGAGTATATTTCACTCGTTCGGTAAGTCCCTCGCTTTCTTCGTCGCTTTCTGCGCGCGCATACCCTGTAATTTTATCTCCACGAACACCCCCATTGTGACTACTGGTTCTCAACCCAAGGAGAATTTTTTTTTCAACCAAGAAGTCGTAGTGTGGGGAAAAAAGGGGGGGGGGCGACGCGGCAGTGGGGATGTACCTCGGCGATAAAAATCCCGATGATTTGTGCTTCTTATCTGCATTTTAATTGCAGCGAATAATTCTCCCGAAACAGCGTCGCACGCGCGTTGCGACCCTTTCGCCTTGGCGCATGAACAGAGTCCCTTTTTTTCAATGTTTCCATTGCTGACAGCAGTAGATGACGATTCACTCGGAAGGAAATTTTTATTCTTGCTTGGTGTACTTGGCTATCGCAAAGAGACTTTCTGGTTAACGTGAAAGTAAACTAAAAATTGGCTAACAGAAAACTGACACCAAAAACTGCCAAGAAAAAATCCACGCAAGCAAGCGTTACGGAAAAAAAGAGGTACTGTCATAGGAGGTACCTCAACCTATCAATAGAAATGAATTTATTATTACTGTGGTAAAAAAATTAAATGAAAGATAAATAGTAGGTGAAAAATATCTATCAGTCGCTACTGCGCTAAGTAAATTTCTGATTGCATCGAAATAATTGTATGATATTCAGCTAATGCAAGATCGCCCACATCGTATTTGGATATTAGTATTAGTTATTCACTTAATATATTGAACATTGCCCTTCACTTTCTAAGAAACAAAATAAATAGAATTTTTATGTAAGAAAATGTTTATTTTATATAAGCGTAAATATTTTAAAATATCGCATTAGATAATCCTATAAGGGGATCTCATATGTACGTATACTTAATGTGTTCAGAAGAGGATGTAAAAATCCGTACAGTAAATACATGAACAAATAAATAAATAAATAAAATATTTTACGTGCTGAATATATTGTTTTAATATTAACAACAAGACTACTAATCGTCAAAATATTGATTCGATTAAACAACTACTATCTTGAGTTCTATGTATGAAAAAAAAATAATAATAATAATACAAATGCGTTTATAAAAGATCCTATACAAGAAACTAAATACCAAAAAATCGAACGAAAAAGAACGAATGAAGTTGGAGAACAACGGACCGTCGGAACAGCTCGAGTAATCCTGCTCTAGTCTAAAATTCACAACTAATTCTATCGCAGCTATATACGCATGTCTACGAGATATAGAGAGCAAGTATGTACTTGTGTGTATGTGTGTTTGGGGGCGTGTGCACGAAGGGTGGCATGAAGTCTCCCTCTCGTGGGAGAGGAGAGCATAGTTTTAACACGATTAACTATTAAACGGTGAGTTTTCGGCTGTCCTGTCTCCTCGTCCTCGTCCTCGTCCACCGTTTAGCCCCCGTATTCCGTATGCAGGACGACGCTGTCCTCGGGTTAACGATTCATACATATACATGCCATGTGAACGAGGAGGAGGACTGAACATTTTCGGCTAACAAATGTGTATATAATACAATGAAAAGGCCCCGGGAAATGCCGGAGGGGATGGGTGAGAGAGAGAGGGAGTAACGTTTGTTCGTAATCAAGTGACTAAACGAGTGAAATTTTTATTGTGAATCGTATGATGGTTTGAGGTTTGTATAATAGACGTGTAGTGTGTAAATTATTTGTGATTGATTCACAGGATTGCGCACATAAATCTCTCTGGGTTAAGGAAATAATATTTTTCGTAAATCAAGCACTTGTCCGGGCTAATAGGCTGATAATAAATAAATATACATCATACATGAATCTGTCAAGGGAGTCCGAGTAATATTTTAGATATGTTTAACTATTACCGATAGCCTGATTTTTCAAAGAATTGCAGTTTAATACAGATACATATAAGAAGAGAGACAACCCAATAAGTTTCAATATTTGAAATCATGAAATGGAGACAGACGGTCATTAAGGGTCTTTTTCTTATTTTTTTTTGTACTTTCTCTTTACCAAACAAAAAACGAAAAAACAAAAAAAGATTAAAATGTTAAATATGCAACATAAAAAAAAAAACAAAAAAAAAAAAACAGCAAAATGTATGTAATTTCCACTACTTTTACCACAGGTGTCTAAAGACAACTAAGTTTTTTACAACTACTGCTTTTCTTCCTGGATTTCAACAGTCAAAGAGTCACATTTCCTCACTGGATTAAATCTACATTCACTGTTCACTGTCCATATGGAAAAGCTATTCACGGTTCTTTGCATACTTCGCGGGAAGATGTTACAATAATTTCCTAATATGCAGTAAATGCAACAATTTTTAAATGAGAGAATATATATTTTACTCTTAATCCCGAAGTAAAGGAAAAACTTCGTGTGCCCATAAAAGAGAAAACAGATCTGCGACTCAAGAAGAAGAAACAACTACCTTTATAAGTGGGCGATACCCGTGCCTTCGGTTAAGGTGTCAAGTTACTCTTGGAAGAAAAAATCGTTCTTTCCTTTCCAGCAGGTTATCATACAGTACTTTTCTAAAACTTTTAATATTTCCTACAAATATAAAAAAAAGTCATAAATTTAGTTGGAGTACGACTCTTGCACATCGTGAACTTTTAAGGGAATCCCTTATAAAAACGGTACACTTTGAATTCGCAGAAAAACTGAACATTTATTTTCCGAAAGCACTATAGTGCTTATAAGATTTAAAAATTCCATTGATTTTGTCCTTGTTTTGTCCAGGACAAAAATCAATGGAATTTTTTTCATCTACAGAATAGGAGAGGTATAATTTTGTCACTCAGTACCGTCCAAAACGTTCTTTTATACAGGAATTAGATTTTTCCATTGACGTTTTCTAACTAAGTTTATCTTTTAGTTGAGCCTCTACCTTCCTTTATGCCACGAAATACCACACACTAACTAGACGATAAAATGTTCCACCTGTTACGAAGATAAATCGTCCATCACACAGATTCCACGATTAATTCAAAAATTCAATTGTACGAAATAAAATCATTGTAGCGGTAAAAAAAAACGATAAACATCCAGCGCCATAAATACTCATAAGAGTTTATGGCACGTGGCTCTCCCTGAGACGAGATACGACGTCATACGCCAGTGTCGAAAAAGGTACGTATATTCAAACGATCGCGCACAGTGCAAGGCAAATGAAACAAGGGAACGTGAGATGATAAAAAAGGACGGACAAGAGCATACGGCAGCTCCAGTTCTGAGAGTAACGTTCGCGCGTTTCCTATGCACACCTCGGAACGCGGGGCGGCATCAAAAATCGCAAGCTCGGGGTGTCCATTCCTTTCCGCGAAACGCGAAAAAACACGCGCGCGCGCCTGTGCAGAGGAAAGTCGTAAATACTTCACGAGCCCCGACTCGGGAGTAATATTTAAAAAAAAAGGGGGGAGGGGCTGCTGCTGCATATCAGCCCCCCTGCGCGTCATACGCGACGCTCCGACGTCCCTGGTGTCTCTCACGTCCGCGTATGGTCTGATCGTCCCGTGGACGGAAATTTATGTTGCTTATCTGCGACAGAGGAGGAGACGCGCGCGGGGTTGTACCTGCTGCTTCGGTTGCTGTTGGTGCGGTGAGTTAGGTCAATCATGTTTTTTTGGCTTTTCAATGTACACGGTTGAACGAGGTGTGTTTTAGGAATGTGTGCCGTTCGGTTTTCGTAATGAAATTATCGACGATAGATATCGCTATTGACTCCTATGGTCGAGTTGCGTCCCCGACATTGAGTCTAACTTGATCCAGGCTTCGGACTGGCAGCAAAAATTCTCAGCTTTGGAGTTGTCGGGTATAGTACTTATTGAATCGTCAGTGAGACAATCACTAAAAAATTCAGGCTTTACAGAAGGAAGTTGATGAATAAAAAACACTTGAAAACATTATTAGCTATGTATTCCTTACTTGGACCAAGTTCTTGAATCTTATATTCTCTTGAATATTTAAATAGAAAGACTAGAAAATCCAGTTATGCGTTCGCTTTGTTGCTGTGCTAGACAGTAGACTGACGAGTCGTATAAATTTTGAATTCATTTGAATGTTTTTGATTCTCTTCGTACTGGTAATCGAAAGTTCTACTGTGTTGTATACAAATCATTAAACTGTCGGACAAAAGATTGGATAAAGTTCGACGGGGGAAACTGTAATCACTCATCGTCTGAATAACCGGGACGCAAGTGGACACTTGTGATTTGTATCATGAAAAGAGTGATTTGCAAGATAAAGGGGAACAATGGCTGAATAAAAGGAAGTCCTGATGATTAATTGTTGATGAACGTAACAAATAATTTTACAAAGACTCGATTCCATTTCCAAATCGCACAAGCTTCGAGCAAAAAAAAAGCAAAAGAATGTCGCCCTGCCTCCAACACGACCGCGGCCCGGCATGGCAAAACAATCACTCAGTCTCGCCGCCGCCGTGATTCCGGCGTCACCCGAAAGCCCACACGCGCGGCACATTAACTCGCGAGCTTTTGCCCTCGCCGCCGCGCGCAGTGAGCAATCGCGAAAGATAGCGGCAGCAGCTTAATGGCCCGAAATTCCCGGCACCCTCGGAATGCCCCGAATGAAAATTAAGTCGAGTGTACGCGTGCGGCCCGTCCTCTCTTTCCCCCCGTGCCTCCCCCGCCTTTCTCCGCTAGTCGCTTGATATCTTGTTTTCTCCTGACAAATGATGAGTGCCCTGCGCGCGGGAAGAGCGAGAGAGGGAGGGTGCTTTTGAACTAGAGGTGTAATCCGGGAGCCACTTCCCGTGATGCTTTCAATTTGTGCAAAAAACGTTTCCATAGGGTTTTCGAGC
Source organism: Copidosoma aretas (assembly GCA_030522625.1). NCBI lineage: Eukaryota > Metazoa > Arthropoda > Insecta > Hymenoptera > Encyrtidae > Copidosoma > Copidosoma aretas. The sequence goes on along the minus strand of JAPYYV010007583.1, from coordinate 3,990 downwards.
CGATGGTTGGGTTGTTAATCGGAAATTCATCAAGTTGACAAAAAAGATATCGAAGTCAGGGGTTTCGCGACGATCTCTAAAGTTTATCGGAGCATGTAGAAAAATAAAATTCTAACATAAATGAGGATAAATTTTTTATTCACGAGGTTTCTCCGTGCACCAGAGTTCAAGTTATAAGTTAAACGAATTTTTTTTTTTTCATAAAATCTATGTCCTGAATGAAAAAACCTCGTTTTTCGTTCTATCGGGCTAAGGTCTGAGATCATCAATTTTTCATTTTTTTTTTTTATTTTTCAAGGAAGAACAACATATTTTGGACAAAAAGCATCTGTTTTATATTTTCGCTAAGAAATAATCCTTTTTGGTTGAACAAAGTTTTATGCAACCACTAATCATATCTTTAAAAAACGAACCACTTTGAGCGAAGCCAAGATAAAGTGATTCTGATACATTGGTTCAATGAGAATAACGTTGATGAGAATATTGGCAGGCACCGGATATGCCACTGGTTACGAGTGAAGCACGCGCAGCGCTTCCAAAGTCTCATGTTACTACTCAATATTTATAAAGCATATTTTGGTCCGGTAAAAAAAATTTCATTGTCCAAGAAGTAATGTTTTTTCCTTGAAGTTGGTCAAAAAGCAGTATAGTCTTAGCTGAAACAGGCCAAAAATGATGTCCTCAGCCGGAAACATTGAAATACGTCCCAAAAACCCTGTTTTCGGTCCTGTAGATGTTGAAATAAACTCCAAACTCTGTACTAGAAACACCCGAAACATTCCCAACGCACCGGGCAACCGTATCGGACCTTCTTTACAAATCGCCCCATTACTACGTTTCTCACCATCCCCGAAACCCCCCAGCAAAACCATCCCCACTCCACCAACTGCGCGTACAAAAACCCTGCACCTACCAGACACACGCGCACACCAGCACCTCCAAAGGGCAAAACGCTCACCCGCGCGATCGGAATCTGCAATTAATTCAGCAGCGCGGCCAGCCGGAAAATGCGCGGGCCCTCCCAAAATTTATGCGGACGATTCGCGCGATCCCTTAAACACCAGTCTTTTCGTCCACGCGTCCCGGCTCCCAACGTCGCTCTGTGTGTGTGTGTGTGTGTGTGTGAGCGACGCCGCGGCAGAATTATTCCGCATAATTATATTCGTTTCGCAACGACACCCCCGAGGCTCCAAATTGAAATTGAGCTTCCCTGGATGGGCGCGCGCGTGTACATATATACAACCCCCCCCCCTCTCGTCTTGCTTCGCCCTTAGCCGCGAGCTAAGATTCCAAAGGCCGTACACTCGTGCGTATATGTACTTGAGCTCCGCAGCTTCTCGCGCCTTGCATTTATATTCATGCGTCCGCCTCTGTCTGTGCTCTATCTCGGGGTATCTGCGTTTCTCCGGGTACGCTCCGTGCTATCTCTCCCTCTCTTATATTTAATGATTAGCTGAATTTTAATGGTCCCTTTGTGATGAGAAAAATTTGAGTTTATTTTTTCTTCCGAATCGTTGGAAGATGAGCAGAGTCGTTTTCTCGTTTGTAGTCTGTGAGATTTGGTTTTACGTGTAAAGAGTGTTCTTTTTTGCAAAAACGACGGAAAAGTTGCAAATTACGAATGTTATTTTTACCAAAAGTACGCGGTTATCAATTTTCATTGCCACGGTAAAATTTATTTTGGACAGCCGTACGGTTCATCGGGGAACTATATACGGTTATTCGTTTCCTGGTTATAAAAAAAAAAAAAGGATGACGTCAAGTAAGAATCTATATTATCGACACGCATTATCGACTCTTAACGTAATCTTTTCTCTCAATCGGCAGAACTACCGTAGCTTAACAATAAAAAGTTTTGCCACGAAAATTATAGTATGTAAAAAAAAAATTCCCTGAAGCTATGTGGTAATAATTAAAGTTTTTATTCGTCAGTCCCAACTTTACTATTTAATTTTACAGTAAAAAATCTCTTAGTTTTTTCCCTACACATACGGCAAAGTTGTACCAAAAAGTGAATAAATATTATAAAAATAGCAATGAAATCCAGTAATAGCGTTTAATTCAAAACTCACGCTGCTGTCACGATATTTTATGGGAGGGCTCGTCTATAATGTATCTAAAAGTCTTCTTTTTTTATTTTTCAAGAATTTTACTGCACCACACGCAAATAGAGAGAGAGAGAGAGAGCGAAGCGAAAAAAAGAGAAGAAACGAGTAGATTAAAAGAAAAAAGTTATAATTAGACTCCGGAGTCAGCCGGCGGGCAAGTTCGGAACTCAAAGACCCCTTCGCCGAGCGACAATGGCAATATTAGTTTTACATCTAACTTACGATTCGGTGCCTACAAAAGCACCGGGAGCGACTGATGGAGCCAGGGCTCCGTCGTCCTTCCATCCCGTTTTCCCTTGGGGGAACGAAAACGAAGTGAGGCGATGGGACAGGAACGTGTTAGAAATATATACGTAGAATCATTGTATTTTTTTCATCTGAAGTGGTATTAAATATTGTTTTCCGTTCATCGACATTTCATCGAAAAATGCGAGTTGGCGCAAGCGTGTCAGGAATAACATGTTTTGTGAACCAATGAATTACGTCATATAAGTGGATATTTGTGTAATCGATCGTGTGAAAGTTACGTTTTTGCTTCTTTACTAGAGCTCGAAATAAAATTTTGTTCATACTGTTTACTTTTTTTATATTGATTTTATAATATCGCCTCTTCTCAATTTTCAATCAAAGTTTTTATTCAAGAGTTCACGTACTCATCATCCTATCTTAAAGTTTTGATGGCCTTAAAGTGAAGCCTCTAATAGGATTGGCTGTTCACTATGACATAGCTTACACTTAATTGGCCGCTGTCTTTGAAGAGCGCGAATTTCAAATTTAGTATACAATATAGATCTTACGATAAAATATTGATCGTCACGTGACTGAAGCCTTTTTGTCCGTCGTATAATTGGTCGAGACCGACAAAGAATAGGTAAATTTGAAAATTAAATCATGGTATATAAAAAAAACTCAATTGAAATGATTAAAAATTAACATTAGAAATCATGAAAATAAATTATTAATTAAACGTTGGGGGTTGACGCAGGGAGCGAAGAGCCCCCTAGTTATTAAAAATATAGAATGATGCCTCTCTTTTCGTGCTTAAAAAAATATATACATAGGATTTCAAAAAAAAATGTGTTTAGAATTATTTTAATAATTGTTCTATGTTACGTGAGGTCCAAACTAACTAGCAACTTTTGGACCCAGCTCTATTGTCATTTTTAGAAAACAGATGTTAATTTAAATGGGAGTTTTAAAAAACTTCAAAAGAGCATTACGGTAATGACATTTTATCCTATTTTTTCCATCTTTTGGCCACGACAAATATTTTTTTGACATGATTTCAAAAGGACTATCTAGAGAAAATTAGTTGGCACTGTTCTGAAATGTTTTGGCTCAAAATAATAGGTAATTATATAGAATTACACTCACATCTTCGATTTGGTTAAAAATTTAGTATGTTGTATAAAAATATTTTTTGATTAATTTGTCGTATATTTTTTATATCGGAAAGCATTTTTTAGCGCATTTTTTTAATTTTTAATTTTTTTTTTTTTCTCCGTATTTTATGTTGAATAATTATTAATTTGTCGTATATTTTTTATGCAAGATAGTATTTTTCAGTACAGCTTACACGATATAGTACAGAAAACACGATGAATATATGTGGCAGACAGTATATTTGTGTTGATCAATAATGTATCAACAATAATTCACAAATATGACTACATTTACATTGATGACTACATTTAAATTGCACCTGGAACAATAATTGTGATTGATGATTTCATGAATGAATAAACAATATACAAAAAAATACTGTTTTTTATTAAAAAAATTTTAAAAAAAATATTAAAACATAAAAAATTAAAAAAAAAAAAAAAAAAAAAACTAAAAAAACAAAACAAAAAAAAAAAAAAAAAAAAATAAAAAAAAAAAA